>LBNU01014468.1:180046-199824 GCA_014162995.1 Artemisia annua | reverse complement strand
AAAAAAAAAAAAAAAAAAAAAAAAAAAAAAAAAAAAAAAAAAAAAAAAAAAAAAAAAACTATTTTCAAGCATGAAAAGTGTTTTTATATTAGGATAAAATTTTAATAGTCTTTTTTTTATATATATAATAATATAAATTTATAAAAAAATATGTATATATTTATATAAATTCGATTTTCGGTTCAGATAGCTAAAACCATATCCAAACCGAAAACCGAACTTTTAGTTCGATTCGATTTTCGGTTCAGATAGCCATTGCGTGAATTTGGATTATAGGGAAAAAAAACATTAAGTATCACTTATGTTTGAAATTAATGAACAAAGACAACGTAATATTATTGAGTATAAATAATATTTGATTGGTGTAGGTGGTATATAAAAACAAACAAATATATAAACATGAACTAAATGATTTTCATTAACTTTTTCAATCACAAAAGTGTTATAAAATTACATCAAGTTAGATCATAATGTTCAGGTTCACGACGATAATACTCGCGAAAATCATCCTGACGACTTGCATATTTCTCTCCCCATCCAGATGCAACGTTACTTTTGTATGTGATCCAAAGTGGATGAGTTATCGGTAAAGGAAAACCATCCCGTAATGCAACTCTTATATAATGATTGCCATACACGTGGGAAATCACAATAATCTCATTTGAGTCTGATTGCGGTGCACTGGACCAAAGAGGAAAACTCGTAATGGAACCTCCATCGTTGGATAAACCTACAACAACTTCGTTATACGTTGAAGCAATTACCAATCCTGTATTTGTATCCATGCTCCAGCAGAGCTCACGATTCTATAGATTTTGTTATAACCTCTAGTTCCAAATATGCACCTGTATTGTTCTTGGTGAGACTCTAAATGACGCACTAAATCCGACCGAATTATAGGCCAATCATCTTCAGTGAGACCAAGACCGAGAGCGACGGATCTAAACCCACAGTTTCCATCTGCTTCGACATCTTGTAGACTTGTGTTCGAGATATATGGATGGAAAACTTTTGGAATTTGTCTACTAAGATTTTTAAACTATTCTTCGGAAGCTGGCGGTTCTTCATTTAGGTCCGGGATTAAGTTATGCGTCCGGCCTCCTTGAGAGTTTGAAGATGAACCATGTCTTTTAGGTTGCATATTCGGATCTATCTTGAAAAACTTGCATGAAAATGAACCGCGCTTCTTTTTTTGTTGCTTGTTGTTCGTGTAAGAACTCTGTCTGGCCAGTTCAGCGTTCAAATCAATCCCAAACAACCTCGTTGCCCGTGGGTGTCTTTCTGTTGTTGCTTGTTGTTGCTTGTTTTTGTTGCTGTTGTTTTTTCAAGCTCGGCCGTCCGCGGGTGTTTTTCTTAACCTTGGGCGGTTTAATGGTCGTTTTGCTTGGGTTGAATATGTCAACCCACTTTCTTAAGACACTTCTTTTTCCAGCATCATTCTGATTGTTGAAGTGTTCTTTCACATAGTTTAATTTAGCATCGCAACAAATATTGTCACTTTGCAAAGATGTTGCCGGTGAAAGATCTAGTGTTCTCCAAAAGATATCTATTGAATCTACAAGAATACATTCACCTGCATACATTTTTTCTTAGATGTTGAAAAATAAATAATTCAAATATGAATCAATTAGGAGTAATTGTATATACGAACCTGAAGTCATGTACAATGAAAGTCTGCAAGCACACGGTAACCCACAACTGTTATATAATTGACAACCACAAGTTGAGGAATCTAGTTGAAACTCATTCGACCGATCAATCTCTTTCACCATTAACTCGAGAGCTTCATTTGAGACGAAACCTCGTAATAAATCGAAGCATGGTTTATTGTGGTGATGATAACGAGAAATTTCACTTTTTCCAAAACTTGCTCTGATTGCCGTGAGCTGTGACTTTACGATTTTATCAATACAACCAACAAATTTATCCAAATTTATACTTGCAGATTCCAAGTATTTCTTCAACTTGGCATGTTGGCTCTCAACTCTGTTGGATGTGCGATTTCCAAAGTTCAAAGACAGGTCAATCGAGGCAGACACAAAACGTGTTTTATATTTGTCCAACCATGAGTCATGTATGTATCTTAAAACACCTGAAAGGAACGAAAAATAAGTACCGGGTAGAACTTATGGATAAAATTCTTAGACTATAAAAAACTATTAATGTAAAAGACTTACGAGGGTAATCTTCCAAAAATATTCGAAGTTCCTTGTAGTTTTCTGCATATGACAACCACGTTGGAGAATCTTCTAGTNCCATGAGTCATGTATGTATCTTAAAACACCTGAAAGGAACGAAAAATAAGTACCGGGTAGAACTTATGGATAAAATTCTTAGACTATAAAAAACTATTAATGTAAAAGACTTACGAGGGTAATCTTCCAAAAATATTCGAAGTTCCTTGTAGTTTTCTGCATATGACAACCACGTTGGAGAATCTTCTAGTAACTTCCACATTGATTCAAAAATTACCCAATCATCGTACGACTTAAATCTTCGCCTGCAATACTTAAAAATATTTTGACTAATGTGCCATCTACAGAGTATATGATTGGCGTGTGGAAAAACTTTTTCACACGCACTCATGAGTGCCAACTCTCTATCTGTGACTATAAGACGTGGGTGCATACACTCATTTAGTGTCCACTTTAGCTGTTCCAAGACCCGCTTATAGTTGTCCATGTATGTTACTTGATAAGTGCAAAAGTTAAACTCAGAAACACGCCTTTTACCCAAAATTAACATCAAGTATTTTGAAACACGCCTTTTATTCAAAGTTAACCCCACTTGATGAATTTGCTAAGTTTTATACTAGTTATAATGCCCGCGCACGCGCGGGATTTTTAATAAATTTTTTGAATAATGTATTTTTAACTATTAAAAAAATACTTTATTTTTTTAAAATTTTTTTTATGGTCTTAATTTTGGATTTTAGTTATTGTTTACTCACGTAGTGAGTGGTATTTTTAATCTTCATATAGTAAAGCCACCACTCATATTTTTTCCGCGTTCATTGCTTTCAGTTCTAAGAGATTATTGTGGGAAGTTGAAGTGAAGTAACTCCTTGCTCAAAATGCCAAATTCAATGTCTAGGCAAGCCTTCCTTTGAACCTTGGCATAGTGTCGCCAATGCCTTCTAGCAAGCATACTGAAAACCAAAAATCATTAGATTCATTGTGCAACTTATAAACAATTTGACTCGGTCTTTTTTTTTTTTTTTTTTTTTTTTAGGTAACCCATGTTAGTTGAAGTATTAGCCCAACGTCCAACAGTAAAACCCTTGTAAGGGTTTCAAAGTTGACTGAAAATAAAGGAACATATTTATTTAATCGTTTGTTAATCAAAACAGTATATCGAAATTGCTAAACCTAGAATGTATCTGCAATGGTAACTTGACAAAAGACTTATTACTATTTGCAATGCTATTTGTGAATTTAATTTATATAGTATCAAATCATGCTCTCAATTATATACGCATGTAAAACACATATCCAATCAATTTGAAAGATGAAACCTTCACTGAATTAACAAAGACAATAGAATTGACTGACCTTATGATTTGTAAGGGAAAAAGTCAACTTACTGAACTAACGAAAACAATAGAACTGAAAGATAGATACTGAATTTGGACGTATGCATTGTTTGGTTCAGCGTTATGGGAATTGTGTAAAACACTGATCTCGTAGGTTTTATGCATTACAATTACAATTACACTCGAGGCGCTTTTTAACCCGCTCTTCTCATTCGACACATTTCGATATAAGGAAATGGATCAAAATTGTCCTCTACAAAGTTTGCTTAGATGACTTGCAAAAGTCAAACAATCAAAGGAAATTGCTTTGCATGCCCAAGTGAATAAAAGGAATAACGAAACATGGGATCTAAGACATTTGCTCCATATACAAAGTGAAGAAACTAAAAACACATCTAAAACTTAACTGTGCACTATAGATTACATTCAAAGAATACCAAAGAATTAAAAACTAAAACTGTTGCATGTAAAGGTGACATGTCTAAAACCAACACATATAAAAATGTTGGTTCACTAATAGCATCAAAAAATAAATAAATAAATAAATAAAAATCTTTGTTGCAAAAACTGTTACATCGATCACCTTAAGAAAATTGGCAGAATACTAATATATGATGATGATACCTAAAGCACAGCATCTTGATTCCAGAACTCTGTCATCTTGTTCAATTTCAGAATCAACTAACTTAGTCCATCTACAATAACCAATCCCCTTGAGTCGTAGCAATATAGCAGTAACATTATCGTAATTACAAAAAAACAAAAAATAAATAATTAATTGTAAACTAACAAACCAGCAATCAACAAAACACAGTTACAAAATTAACCAAACCTAACTTGATTCGATGAAACAGAGACTGAACAAAAAATAGTTTAATTCTCAATAATCAAAAGATGATGTACTTATCGAAGCATGGGCTTGTTGTTCATGGTCGACGATTTGCGGTGACCTTGTTGTTCATGCTCGTGTGTTTTTTTGGTTTTCAAGGTTATGAAGGAGGAATGAGAGAATGCGTTTTAAGTTTTAGTTACGGTTTAGTCCAAAACAATAAAAAAAGAGACCACAGGCCCATGTGTTATTCTTATTTTTTAACATATATTGTCGTGGGAAAACAAATTTACAGATTTCCTTTCCAACTCAAGAAATATTTAGTTTTTTTTTTAATTAAACATCGTTTAAAAAAATATATTTTTAATTTACTTATTACCCGATAAAGAAATATTCCTTTTTTTCTGAAATACAAAAGTACCCACTAGGGATTTTGTTTTATTATATAAAAAAGATGTCAACAAAAACTTACTTTTTAAAATTCTTTACGGTATTTTAACGGCTTAAGCCCTTATAAGTCTCGCGCCAACCATCCGTACTCCCAAAAGCAAAACGTGACCCCCAAGTTGTGATGTTGACCATAAACAAAAGTCTCACAAAACCGTGAAACATGTTTTTTGTTTTTTTATATAAAAACCTAATTATCCCCCAATTGACACAGTACGTCATCCTGCTTGTCACCAACACTTGTCACTCTTTAAGGTATCATCATTATTTGCTTTCATAAATCTTTATTATCTTTTTAATGATCATCATCATCTGATCGCTATTTGTTTAATTCAATCATCCTTGTTATGATCCCGTAGTATGATTGTATTTGTTATTTTGGTTTCGTATTTTATTTGTTTTAGACTTATTGTTGATGCATAATCTGGCGCGGACTGATTCAACGACTCTCTCGGGGCCGTTAGTCGTCTTCTCGAGCCCTAAGTAGACCTGTCAACAAAGAGAACTCTGTTAGTTATTTTTGTTAGGTAACCCATGTTAGTTGAAGTATTAGCCCAACGTCCAACAGTAAAAACCTTGTAAGGGTTTCAAAGTTGACTGAAAATAAAGGAACATATTTATTTAATCGTTTGTTAATCAAAACAGTATATCGAAATTGCTAAACCTAGAATGTATCTGCAATGGTAACTTGACAAAAGACTTATTACTATTTGCAATGCTATTTGTGAATTTAATTTCTTATATAATAAAACAAAACCCATAGTGGGTACTTTGTCATTTTGAAAAAAAAGAATATTTCCTTATTAGGTAATATGTTAATTATCATTTAATTTATAAGTTTTTGAATTCGTTTTGTTGATATAATATACAAGTAGAAGATAAATACAAAAAATATAGATAAGATTTAAATAATTATCTTTAATCATAAAAAACCACAATTAAAAATCATAAATCAAACAAAATAAAAATTAAATTATTTGTTTTTTAATAAATAAAAGTATATCATTCAAAAGTTTTTTCTAAAAACCCGCGCGTGCGCGGGCATTATAACTAGTTTATATAGTATCAAATCATGCTCTCAATTATATACGCATGTAAAACACATATCCAATCAATTTGAAAGATGAAACCTTCACAGAATTAACAAAGACAATAGAATTGACTGACCTTATGATTTGTAAGGGAAAAAGTCAACTTACTGAACTAACGAAAACAATAGAACTGAAAGATAGATACTGAATTTGGACGTATGCATTGTTTGGTTCAGCGTTATGGGAATTGTGTAAAACACTGATCTCGTAGGTTTTATGCATTACAATTACACTCGAGGCGCTTTTTAACCCGCTCTTCTCATTCGACACATTTCGATATAAGGAAATGGATCAAAATTGTCCTCTACAAAGTTTGCTTAGATGACTTGTAAAAGTCAAACAATCAAAGGAAATTGTTTTGCATGCCCAAGTGAATAAAAGGAATAACAAAACATGGGATCTAAGACATTTGCTCCATATACAAAGTGAAGAAACTAAAAACACATCTAAAACTTAACTGTGCACTATAGATTACATTCAAAGAATACCAAAGAATTAAAAACTAAAACTGTTGCATGTAAAGGTGACATGTCTAAAACCAACACATATAAAAATGTTGGTTCACTAATAGCATCAAAAAAAAATTAAATAAATAAATAAAAATCTTTGTTGCAAAAACTGTTACATCGATCACCTTAAGAAAATTAGCAGAATACTAATATATGATGATGATACCTAAAGCACAACATCTTGATTCCAGAACTCTGTCATCTTGTTCAATTTCATAATCAACTAACTTAGTCCATCTACAATAACCAATCCCCTTGAGTCGTAGCAATATAGCAGTAACATTATCGTAATTACAAAAAAACAAAAAATAAATAATTAATTGTAAACTAACAAACCAGCAATCAACAAAACACAGTTACAAAATTAACCAAACCTAACTTGATTCGATGAAATAGAGACTGAACAAAAAATAGTTTAATTCTCAATAATCAAAAGATGATGTACTGATCGAAGCATGGGCTTATTGTTCATGGTCGACGATTTGCGGTGACCTTGTTGTTCATGCTCGTGTGTTTTTTTGGTTTTCAAGGTTATGAAGGAGGAATGAGAGAATCCGTTTTAAGTTTTAGTTACGGTTTAGTCAAAAACAATAAAAAAAGAGACCACAGGCCCATGTGTTATTCTTATTTTTTAACATATATTGTCGTGGGAAAACGAATTTATAGATTTCCTTTCCAACTCAAGAAATATTTAGTTTTTTTTTAATTAAACATCGTTTAAAAATATATATTTTTAATTTACTTATTACCCGATAAAGAAATATTCTTTTTTTCTAAAATACAAAAGTACCCACTAGGGGTTTTGTTTTATTATATAAAAGATTGTTTGTAAGATTTTTTTTGATTGTGATTGATTTGCGTTGTGAATCATACTCATATATATAGAGAATTATTCAAAAGGGTTAAATATACGTCATATCAAATATTTATTGCAAAATAGACTAAACACTGTCAAATATTTATTGTATGAAAGGTGAAAACTCAATATGTCAAATAGTGCACTGTCAAATACAATATTTATTGTAAGAAAGCTCAAAACTTCATATGTCAATATTTATTACAAAAAGGCTGAAAACTTCAAATGACTTTAAAAGGTTAAGATGTTGACAACAAAGGCACTTCATCACTACATAGCAGTGTTTTTAAATGGGTTCGAATTAAAAGGTGATAGAGTAACTTCAACCAACAAGACATTTAGGTGATAGAGTAACTTCAACCAACAAGGCATCTTGAATACGTTACATGTCAAAGGATTGGTTTTAGTGTTAAATGTGATTACTACAAAATTTTGAACAAATTAAATGACCACGCTATGTCGCTATCTAATCGCTTAAAATTAAATGACCACCCTTATTATTTATCAAAACTTATCAATTGTCTTTACATGATAAATTACATAAAATAATATTAAAAAAATTAAAGGTGTATAAGGGTGGTGTGTAAAGGATAAGACTCTAAAAATATTTGACTTTCAAACTAGAAATGATATACACATATGTTCTATATTTGATAGTCCTCAAATGGGTATATTATTGTTTCATTCTTGGGCCCACATTCTTCTCCTCACATTATTAACGAGATATACCAAATATGATAATTAAACCAAACAACAATATTAGATTTGATTACTTGACTCGTATAGTCATATCTATTATCATTCCACCTTATACCGAAACTTATACCGATTGTGATTCATGAGATGAAACCAAATGGACCCTAAAAAAAAAAGATATATATCATGCATTGCACAAGAACATAATTAACGCTTATAATCGCTGTTAATTTCCCTTAGAACTATTCTAGTTATAGAAATGTAGATACAAGTAATTCAATATTTCTTCAACTAATTTAGGTACCAAAACTTTGATTGTCTAAGTCGTTTTAAGAAAAGCGCTTGTGATAAATTAAAATCTTAACTCATGAAAATTTCATATAATCAAACTGGACTGGAGATATGTTTGGGAAATGCTTAAATAAGCAAGCCATCCAGCAAGCATAATTTATCTGAAGCGGATGTTAAGCTGATAAAATTCAATAGCAATATGGATATCCGGCTACAACTCGAGTACACGTTGGAAACAAGAATAAATTCATCATAAAAAGATAGTATCACACATATTCCCTGAATTTGATATTTATTAAAGCTCTAAATGAAGAAAAACCTGTATAAACTTGTAGCGTTAGCACCTTTGAGCCGAACAAAAGAATATAACTTTCACCATTGTTTTATTTGGTATTATTTAAAAGAATAGTAGAATCATGTATATAACCATGTCATCTTTGATTAGGAGAAGTGACAGATGAACGCATCATTCACAAACCGCTCTTGCTGTACATATGCCAGGCGTGACGTTCCATGGTCATGATTTAGAAGAGGTGCATTTCAGGTAAATTTCATCTTAAAGATTGATATGATTGAGTAAACCATTGCGCCAATATGTAGTACTTAAGTTTCACAACCAGAAAGAAGTGTAGCATGGGATATGCAATAATGCAACGAGCAAGTACCTGCATAGCGTTTTACATGCACGGTTAATGAAACCACATTCGATTAACCTGAAAATAGGATCAGATTCACAATTATAAAGGGAGGTTCGGGGACGCAAATAGGTGGCAGTATTAGCAGTTTGGTTAACGAGTCGAGACAAGTTTGGGTCAAATTGAATAATTTATAGGGGGTTCAGAACAGTTTTGCTCACGATGATCCACCATCACTCTTTGTCCTTTATATAAACAAAACACAAATTTTAGCTTACCCCGCTTACCTAACTTGCTTCATGCTACCAGTTTGATATAACCAAACTGGATGGAGCTCACAACATAAATCAGTCTTTTAACTTGTATTGATGCCTTTATGTTTGAAAATACATACAACTATCAATTAACAAACCAAGTAAAATATAGAGCGAGTGAGCGACATTGGGCTTTTGATTCTTAAAAAAAATTTGATTTCAGCAAGGCAAATTAGCAAACACAGTGAGTGCACTAAACCAGAAGCCCGGAACTATCGATTAACAAACTAAGTAAAACATAAAACCAAATTACAATATACATCAAAAGTAACTCATTTTAACACAAGCACAATAGTAGAAACACTAACTAAAATCAATTCATATATCAAAAGTAACTCATTCCATTACATTCCACTTAACCAACACGAGAATCAATAACCCTAACCGCTAGTAAACTTAGTAACAGCCTTAGTCCCTTCACTAACAGCATGCTTAGCCAGCTCCCCAGGCAACACCAACCTCACAGCAGTCTGAATCTCCCTGCTCGAAAGCGTATTCTTCTTATTATACCTTGCAAGTCTAGATGCTTCCTGAGCCAATTTCTCAAAAATATCATTAATAAAACTGTTCATTATCCCCATTGCTTTGCTCGAAACACCGATATCTGGATGAACTTGTTTCAACACTTTGAAGATGTAGATCTTGTAAGTCTCCACTGACTTCTTGTGTTTCTTCTTTTTCTTGTCTTGTGATGATGCGTCTTTTGGGATCTTCTTTTCGGCTTTGGGTTTTGGGGCTGGGGATTTTTCTGCCATTGGTTTCTTTCCTGCTGCTTTTGGTGCCATTTTTTTAAGATGAGAATAAGTGTGTGAAAATGAGGGTTAAGAATGTTTGGTGAAATGTGTTTGTTTATACTTTATATAGGGAAGAGAGGAGTGATGTGATTGGTGGAGAGGGGGTGGTGCGGACCGTGATCTGTGGCCGTTGGTTTTTTGAAGAGTAAATTGGACGGTGGATGATGGGGTTTTGGAATTTTGGTGGTCAGAGAATAAATTTGTATAGGGGTATCGTGTTGCATAGAACTCTTTGAGCACTAGTTGGAGTAACAGTTGTACATATATCATTGTACGTATATCACATTATGCATTTATGATTATTGTACTTGTATTTTGAAGTGTATCAAAAAAAAAAAAAAAAATTAAAATGAGCAAATCACTTTTTTAAGCTAAAGCGTATCTCAGTTTTTCATGTTTTCAGTTACCTCTCAATCACACACCTAAAATATTTAGTTAATGATTGGTTAGTGATAAAAATAAGAAAACATAACGAATCATATCTGATGATGTATCAACCAAGATACCCTTGAAGTGATTGGGACACTCAAAGTACAAACACTTAAAAAAGTTTATATTTACGGTACAATTGTAACGCATGTTTTAGAGTGTCAATCAAATATGAGAGTGTGCAAATCACCTCTCTTTTAATATACAGATAAATAACATATTTCTTTATACATTTATAATGTCGTTTGATTATAACATTTACATCTCTAATATTCAATATTTTCTAAATGACCGGTTGGTTGAACCAGTGAACCGTAAGACTGATGGTAATGGAGGTGTTAGCAACCCTACCAACCGATTCCCCAACCGAGTTCTCCCTCTTAGCTCAAGTGATTGCAACCGCATCCCACCCCAACAATTTGGAAAATCCGGTTGGCTTACCAAATGAAACATTGGCACAACTCCTCTTATTTTTTGAACGTTGGATCCTAAATAATAATAATAATAATAATAATAATAATAATAATAATAATAATAATAATAATAAATTAGACCCCACTTTGTTTTATATAAAACCACTTATCTTATTATTTTTATCATAATTTTTTACCAAAAAATATTAATTGTTCATTTTCACATATCATCGATGAAATTAAAGCTTGTGTTAAGCAACTAATTAAGGAGTATACCGTTCGCCAGCAAGCGATTATCGACTTAGCCGTGCAATTTGATAATGCAATCACACCTAAAGATGATATGAGGAACGCATACGAAAAATGCAGTGACATTCCACAAGAAACCGTGCTTTGATTGGCAATTTTTTAAAAGAAGAATTTTGGAAAGATTACGAGATGCATAATGTTTTGTTTAGAATGCACAAACATTTCACAAGAAAAATGTGCTTTGCTTGAGACTTTTTTACAAGAAGAATGGCGAAAAGATTACGAAATTGAACATGATAACGACAAAAATACAAAATTAAATCAGTGCTAAAATTGTTTGGATGCATAAAAAAACAAATAGGACGATTGTGTTTCTTTTCATGTAATTTATTTTAGTTTTCGCATTGTTTTTTTAGTTTTCGCATTGTAAATTTCAACAAACACAACAAAACTCAATCCCACAGAAGCGGGTATGGGAGGTAGGATGTAGACGATCAAACCCTTACCCGAGGGTACTGTAAATTTGTGGAACCTAATTTGAAGTCGAACACAAGAGCATTGTGTGAGATGACTAGTGATATCACATGATCTTGTAGAACCAAATATGAATTGTATTTTACACTGATAAAATTTGATAGCAATATGCATATCCGGCTACAACTCGAGTAAATGTCAGAAACAAGAATACAATTCATCATAAAAAGATAACATCGCGCATAAACAAATACAAATGTACGCTCACCCTGATAACTATAATTATGAAAGCTCTACATGAAGGGAAACCTGTATAAACTTGTAGCATTAGTGCCATAGGGGCTGAAAAAAAGGAATACAACTTCATCCCCTTGAGAGTTTATACCATTTATTTTGTATGATTCATGGAAAAAGAATATAAGAATCATGTGCAAAACCATGTCATCTTTGACACGTGAGAAGGGACAGACGAATGCATCATTCATAGAACCGTTCTTGCTGTACATGTGCCAGGCGTAAGGGTCCATGGTCATGATTTGGAACAAGTGCATTTCAATACATTTCATCTCAAAGTTTGATATGAATGGGGAAACCATCGCGCCAATATGTAGTACTTAAGTTTCACAACCAGAAAAAAGAGGCTGTAGCATGGAAGATGCAATAATGCAACGAGCAAGTACCTGCATAGCATTTTACATACACAGTTAATGAAACCACGTTAGGTAACCTGAAAATAGGATCACATTCCCAACTTATTGAGGGGTTCGGGGAGAAAAACAGGTACCACTATTAGCAGTTTGGTCAACGGGTCGAGACAAGTTTGGGTCAAATTGGATAATTNAAAACAGTTTCGCTCATGTTGACCCACCATCCCTCTTTGTCCTTTATCTAAACATAATCACAAATTTTAGCAGTTTAACGCCACTTTGACCCATTTGAGTATTTGACCCTTTAGCCAATTTGCTTAATGTCACCGGTTTGATATAAGGGATGGGGCCCACAACATAAAACACATTCTTTTAACTTGTATTGATGTTTAGATGTTTGAAAAGACGTACCATAGTGGAGCGTATTCTACAGTCAAGTCAAGAAACGGGTATGGCCACCTGGAATAGAGATAAGTTAAAGACAAAAGAACGATATAGATTAATGTATGAAATGTGTTAAAGATAAGGTGAATGCGACATACCAAGTTGCAACCAATGCATGAAGAATCCACTCGAAAAGCACGTAGAAAGCAGTCAGTAATAGAAAGTATGAAATTCGGAACCAAGGGAAGCACTGATACATAGTTTCAAAATAACTTCAGAATTCATAGAACGAAATGCATTATTAAAAGCATTTTAAACACACAAGACACAATGAATTACGATTATGGAAACTTACCAAGCTATTCAAGGCTGTGTCCCCGAGGAGCAAAACAAGATTAAGTGAATGTGCAACAACGGTCAACTGTTATAAGAGTAGAAAAAGAGAATGCTGAAACCCGTAAGAAAGCCATCAAACAAATATGTCCACAAGTATATAAAGCAAATATGGCCTGATTCTGAGAATCAGTGAGACTGACTCACTCCTATTATTGTTTCTGTATAAATATCAAATTAAAGAACTTTTGTCACCCGAAAATATAGTTCGTAAGTTTTACCCCTTTTCACATCTAGGATCCATCACTGTATCAAGGTTCTTCCAAAAACATATATCTAAGATATAATCTGTAAAGCTGCTTAAAATTATTGTATAATATCACAAATTACATAGTTTTCTCCCCCAAAAATGTAAATTATAACCTATTTGTAAATTTTCTCCCTTTTCATAGATTTTCTGGCTGTGACTGTCATCAAGGTTCATCATGCATGAGCATGAGAAAGTACATAAAATACAAATTAAAAAATAGGGAATGTTTAACAAATGATGAGAATATTGTAATAATAATATAAAGCAAGTACGAGTACTCACGAATCCCAATTCGTAACCAACAATGGTAAGGAATGGAACGATAACCATCCAATAAACAGAATCTGTCAGCATCGCCGCCCCAGCACTCATCTGTGTTCAGCAAACAAGTGAACCATCATAAGCAACACAAACATTTAAGATAAAATAACTCTGCACAGCAAAGAAGTGACCACGAGTTATCAAAGGGAAATAATACCTGAAAAATAATTTGAAACACATAACTCCAAAATGCAGCTGTTAGCAAGAAATGACTTTTTGCCCGTTGACTCGTTATATTCTCGTCATGACTGAGAGGCAATAAAAATTCTTGATTGTTACCAACATTACATGTCTTGTGGTGTCTGAAACATCCATAAACCGAGAGAAGAGATCCAAACTGAAAACAAACTTGGTGATAAGAACAAGTGTATCAAAATGAATGAAGAACAAAGAATTGTCATTGAAATTCAAACAATTGATCTAAAATACAGAACCTTGGATAAAAAGAAGCACATACCGCGAAATAGATAGTAACCAAAGACAAAGTCCACCTATACCAGAAATGAAGCACTTGTAATCAATACAACAACAATATTCAATTTTATGTGAGAACTTATGGTCCCAAAAATTTTTATTCGATAGATATGCACCCTCCAGATGATGCCAACAGTAACGGCTAAAAACAAGGGCTTTTAGTACGGGTCAAAACAAGCCCAGTCGGTTATTTGACCCGCAAACACCTTTTTTGAAAAAAATAATGATAAATGTGTTAACTATAATGATAAAACAATGCTGAAACATAGCAATCTAAAACTTCGAAGAAATACTTTAGGATGTTGTATGCATTATAAGAATAACAAGTATATGTTTGGCATCTCTGGTCTAATGATATCAGGCGAATTGGGAATAGGAGTGGGGTTATCCCCTAAGGAGAGGCTCGCGGTTGGTATCTCTGCCCGAGGATGCGACACTAACTCGACCAACAACTAACAACTAACATCTAACATCTAACAACTAACGATGTTCAAAAAAAAAAAAAAAAAAAAAAAAAAAAAAAAAAAAAAAAAAAAAAAAAAAAAAAAAAAAAAAAAAAAAAAAAAAAAAAAAAAAAAAAAAAAAAAAAAAAAAAAAAAAAAAAAACGAGTATATGTTTGGCAAATTTCAGCCTGTTTTACCCATTTCACCGTTTTAGAAAAAAATATATGGATTTGACTTGTTTAAGATAAAACACAATCCAATTGACATAATCATACGTGGATGGGCTAACATATCTAGTATAAAGTTATATAAAAAGCTTACTGAGTATAATAGAAGAATAAGTCGGTTCCATTAATGGCAACATCAGAAACGCCAGCTGCTAAAAGCAAACAAAAAGATATGATTCGATAAACCAGTAACCAAGCAGGATGCAATCCTTTTATACATGGCATCCATGCTTCACCATCATAAAGAAACCAATCTGTTTCTTCTTGTGTCACGTCTTTATAAGTTTTTGTATTTCCTGAACCTTCATATTTCCAGATCAGATATGATGCTATAATCATGGAACCAAACACCCATATTACGCAGAGAAAGAACTTCCAGGTCAGCCAGTAATTCAGACTAGTTGTGTCACTGGCCAATGTTAGCTCCATCCTATCAAAAGCATATGAAAAATCTTATAAATTCATATAATTTAAATAGGCGTTTTCAAAGTATTTATCTAATACTTCCAAGTTAAAATACTTATTTCTCGTGTTTAGATAACCGAATTCTGCTACGCATATATTTATGCAGTAATTTGTTATTGGTTAGTTTAGACTTTTAGACTGATATTAGCTGCAATAAAAATGGTTACCAACAGGTAGAGTAAACTTACTTAAATATCATTATTTTATCTTTTATCCTGTACGACTTGGATAAAAAGAATTTGTCAAAACTTTCAACACGGTAAAAGTGATTGTTACCACTTCAAGTAACAGAAGCACATGTAAGAACTATCTCATGCACCAAGTTGTACTATTAGTCTATCACAACTGATTACCTGATTCTGATTATTCAACATCGCATAATTACTTTCAAATCACATATCCAAACACCACTAACTATTAGACAATAAATATATAGCAGAATTCAGAAATGCTGAAGATCTTTTTTTGACAAGAATCTAGGTCTTTCACAATTTGACACCATTCTGACATTAAGCGCATAATAGGATTTTGTCACAGGAAGGCTGTGCCCAACCACACTAATATAAAGGCAATCATCACTTACTCATCCATCATTGCTAAAGCCTGTACTTATACCTTCTGCTACTCGTTCCCCACGACAAACGCGACATTCCACTTAACTAGATTCTTTTCTTAGTTTATCAAAGATTATGTGATCACTATTCTGTTAGCAGAGCAAAATTATTCCGTTCTAAAGCATGATTCAAGTTTTAGTATTCACTCATGATTCTCTAAAAGTGAAATTCTAAAGGCTAATGAATGAGGTATACGCTAATACTCGTTCACTGCAACGTTTAAAACTCCAAGTAATTAAACTTTCGGCATCACACCTATTGTTGCACATAGCTCCCCTACATGGTACATCCTAAATGGCATTTATCAACAACTCATAATAAGTCAATATGAGCCCAAAACTAAGAAATGAATAAGGTATTAAGGGGTGCTTGGGATTACTTTTCTAGAACTGCTTATCAGCTTATTGCAACAAGCAGATTATCCATTTTGAAAAAGCATATTTTAAGTTATGTAGTTAAAAACTCATAGAAAATATGCAGAATTGCAAATAAACAGTTAATCCAAATAAATGATATAATGAATAAAAAGCTCTAGCTAAAAAAGGCTTACAGAGAGATTAAAGAGAATAGATGTTTTGCAGTTGTTGAAGTATGTTAAAGACCAAGAAACAAAACATGAATGTATATTATGTTTAGATTGATAAGTAGGTACTAGAATTTGGAAAGAAAAGATTGTTTTTTTCATCTCTAGTGTGACAATGACATGATGGGTCCAACATGATTTGTAAGAGGGACAATATATATTATTAGAGGGGACCCTAAATAGCTAATGCCGTATATGAATGGCTCTCATTACATCTTTTATACGTATGTTAGTCAAACATACACGAGGGACTAACTTATACACCACGTTTAGCAATGCGTTGATTGCGTGCCACCATTGACCATTCTACCATAGTAGGGGTTTTTTTTTTTTTTTTTTTTTATCATTGTCAAGTTTTATATATAAAAAGAATTGTATTAAGTCTTTCGATTTACATAGAGGTTCAAGGCAAACGAGCAACAAGCTGCACCACTAGCACTTAATACCATAGTCAAACACTCAAACATACACGAGGGACCAAAATATCTTTTCTGAATACAAGAATCAAATGAAGTATTATATCAGTGTGAGCACTAGAGATGGCAAAAAAATTCGGATCCGACGGAGAATTCGATACCCGACGCTGATTTGACCGGGGAATCCCCGAGTTGACCGGGTATGGGGATGGGGATGGGGAATCCCCATTACTCAAAAGCGGGTATGGAGGCGGGGATGGTAATACCCTCGGGTCCCCGTACCCGTCCCCGAACCCGTCCCCAAATATCTTTTATACATGAATAAAATTATATATGTATATAATATTTAAAATCTTCTCAATTAATAGCTAATATACTCTTGTTAATGGTCGTTGTACCTTTGCATGTTGGATTAGTTCGCGTTTTTGTTTCCAATTGTATTCGTTTTCGTACTTACGATAAGTCGTACTCTTTACTATGTTCTGTCGAATGCTTGGACTTAATCTAATGAATGAATTTTGTTTGCTTTTAGTATGGTTGCACCATTTGAAATCTATTTAAAATGTCAATTATGTAATGGGGAAAAATCCCCGATTCTCCGTTGGGGATCCCCGTTCCCCATTGGGGATGGGGATGGGGATGCAATTGTGACCCCCGACGGGGATTGGGACGGGGATGGGGATAACTATCTAACTTCGGGGATGGGGATGGTATCAACCATTCCCCGCATACCCGGCCCCGTTGCCATCTTTGGGGGTGGCTTACTCGTGAGGTAGGGGAAAAAAGGACGAACAGTGAGCCTCTTGCTATTCGGTTTGTGTGCAATTTGTGGCCACCCATTACACTAAAACGGATAGTTTATTTTAAAAGAATTGACAATTTTTTACTTATAAATACCCTCCTAATCATCATTCTTTACACAACTTCAAACTTAATCTCACACAACTCAAGCAAAACTTATTATGGATATGCATTCTGAAGCAGTTATGTTTACAGACTCATCGGAAGAAGAAGAAGTTATTAGTCAAAACATGAAATCATGAAAAGTAAATCCACCGAGGAGAAGTATCATAAGTCGAGATCGTTATGGTGCTCATGATCATTTAATCCAAGTCTATTTTAGTGCGAATCCGATGTTTCCGGAAGAACGTTTCGAGGAGAGGTTCCGAATGAGTCTTAGCCTCTTAGGCTATTCATGAGGATAGTTGAAGAAGTAACTCTTCATTCTGCATACCTTCGTGATAATATTAACCGTACCGAAAAGAAGGCATTTCCCCGTTGATGAAGTGCACCTCCGCAATTCGTCAATTGGCATACTGTGGAAAACTAGAAGGGGGGTTGAATAGTTTACCTCTTTTTAGCGTTGATTATCTTTTAAAATCTTATTGAAACTTTCGTGTAAACAAAGATTTAGTTTTGAAGATATATCAAACACAATATAAATATATGCAAAGATAAAGAAAGAACAATCAAACCACAACACGATAGTTTATCGTGGTTCGGCTACAAGGACCTCTTTTGTCCTTGCCCTACGTCCACGCCCCGAGTATCCAACTCGAGAGTTTCAAGCACTATCAACAAGCTCCTTTATCCGGCGGAGAAAACCTTACACGTCGCTTATNTTAACACATACGACACTTCCTGACGTTCTTGATGAAGTAAATGGGTGAAGCAACTACTCGTGATGCCCTTGAAATTTTTGTAAGTCTGTTATGGAAATTTTGGAGCAGAATATTTGCGAAAACCTACTATCACCAATGTTGAAAAGCTATACGCCTTTCACGAACAAAAGCACGGGTTTCCGGGAATGTTAGGATGCACTGATTGTACAGATTAACCGTGGTTTGGTTGTCTGAAAGCATATAATGGCAATATTGTAGATGTGATCATGGTTCGAATCCATTTATATTGCTGGAAGATGTTGTGTCACAAGACTTATGGATATGGCATGCTATCTTTAGTGTTTCTGGGGCGAACAACGACATCAAAGTTATACATCAATCCCCTTTATTCAACGATCTCAAAGACGAAAAAGCACCAGAGATTCCGTTTGTGGCTAACGGCGTAACTTACAGATGGGGATACTATCTTGTTATATCCGGAATGGGTGACACTTGTTAAATCATTTTTTGAACGAGGCGTCGATGAACACAAGTGAATATGGTATAAGAGAATGCATGAAGCGGAAAGGAAAGATGTGGAACGGGCATTTGGTGTATAAAATAAGAAATGAGATGTATTAGCCAATCCCGCACTGCCGTATCGTCAAGAAAAAAAATAAGGAATATGATATATGCATGCATCATATTACATAACATGATTCGAAAAGACACATGGGAGGCTATATCATTTGATTGGTATCCAGAGGAAGCACATCAACCGGACGACCTCATAAGATCCCAAGAACAAAGGCATAGAGTTATCAGTCAAACCAAATCGGCACATGCGCATCAAAAACTTCGTGCCAATTTGGTCGAACACCTTTATGGTATTTCCGTTTTTTATTTTTATGATGTTTTTAATTTTTAATGTAATGTTTGTAATTTATGAATAAAATCTTTAGTTTTTAATTAAAAAAAATGAGTTGAAGGTGAGGTGGTGTGACCATTGTAAGTGAAAATTATGGATAAAAAGTGAGAGGTCGTGAGGGGAGGTAAATAGAGAGAGAAAACTAATGTGACGCTGATGTGAAATGTGAGAGGATGTGACCATTGTGGGTAGTCTTAGACTAAATATAGTGGTCACCCTCCACTCACCTTCCACATTAGCGCCACCTCATTTTTCTCTCTCCTCTCGCTCCTTCTCACCTTTCACCCATAATGGTTACACCATCTATCACCTTTCATTAACTTTATACAAATATACCGTGTTAGTGCAAATATTACGATATTTAATCTATACAGTCTCGTTTGTTTTGATTGATGACAAACGTATAACTTGATACATAACGTAAAATGTACAAGTTACTTGTAATCATACTTTGTCTCAACAAACATTCAAC
>LBNU01014468.1:168491-179872 GCA_014162995.1 Artemisia annua | reverse complement strand
TGATCAATGTGTGTTTGACTAAACTTGATGTGACCTTGGTTGGTTTTGTAATTATTTATGGCAAGTATTTTATGTAAGTCCTGGCGGAACTTCGGGATACATGCGGAACCCATTGGAGGGTTCCGCCGGATCCGCCAGGCTGCATGTTTGGTTTTGCTATAAATACCAAGCCACTGCTAGTTTTAAGATGATGTCTTTGCACATAATCCTTCTCTATCATAAAAACCACCTATCTGTCAGTAGCTACCATGTAGATACACACTGATTCACCCTTTTACATAATGATTCATTAATGTTGCTAACATTCATCATTGTTGTAAGCATTCATACTTCATGATCACCATGAAGGTTACAAGTCTTGAAGTCATCTTCATTAAAGCATTCCAACATATGAGTTCAAGGGGCACTTGACTCCTCAATGGATGAAGAGCTTCTTTATTAAGAAGTCTGTAGTTTCGTCATTTATACTATTAGGACTTTTATGTCATGGGTCTCATTGTTCATCACAAATATAGATTAGATGGTATGGTTTATGTGTCTGTGCCATAAAACACAAGGTTTTTATGTTGGGCCACAAAACATAGCGGGAGTGGTTGTACCCTTGGTAAAGAACTCGACATCTAGCTTAGTGTCGGAAATATTGTATAAGCGACGATAGGGTGGTTGTACCTTGTAAAAGAACTCGGTATCTAGCTTTGTATCGGATAAAGTGTAAGCGACGATTGTAAGGTTTTCTCCGCCGAGAAGGGAGGTTGTTGATCTAGTAAAGTAACTCTCGAGTTGGGTACTCGGGGAGTGGAGTAGGGCGGAGAGGAGATCCGTGACCGAACCACTATAAATCCTCGTGTTCGGTTTGCACTTTCCTTTTACTTATTGCTTTACTTTGATGTTTGCATTATGTGATTGTTTGTGTTGTGACTTGTTGATTGTACTTGTGTAATAACATGTTTTAAGTTATGTTAGTCATAAACTACAAGTAACATCTTTCATATTAGAACAAGCTAAAAATGGACATTTGATACAACAAGTAATAAAGTTTTTAAACGGTAACGTATTCACCCCCCCCCCCCTCTACGTTTCCACATACCGCACTAAATACCCCACACACTCACAAATAAGTAAAAAACAATAAAATAACACAAGATCCGAGAGGTGACTCCGGTCACCTTTCAACTCCCTTTTTTTCACTCTCCACTTCTTTTAGCCTTATAGATGAGAAAAGTTCAATATATAACACAATTTTTTTAAAGATCCAATGAATAAATTTTACCCATTTATTTGTTTTATTAAGCTAAAAAAACTCACTTTAATCTTTATTAACACTTAAATATTTCAGAACCCGTTAATCGTTACGTGAAACGAATCATGCCATCACGACGAGAATTAAATCATTTTTATATATAGGGTCACTTCTATATAATTTCAACGAACTTTTTTTCGACTTTTTTTGTGAGTGTTGAAATTTACGCCTGAAAAAATCACATGTGATTTGTTATTTTAATTCCACATGTGATTTTTTGATGCGCAAATTTTAATATTAAAAAAGCTCGAAAAAAAAGTTCGTCGAAAGTATATCGAAATGTCCGTCTACTCAAAGATGATGGTTTATTTGTTGTCGCTTAATTATTTACCGTTTGCAAGATATTTTATTTATAAAAAAATGACAATTGGTCTATTTCTTTTATAAAAACATATAAATGACCATAATTTGTTTATTGGATCTCTAAAAAATTTGTGTTCAATATTGATCTCAACTCAATAATTCAGAGCGTCTATATACCCATACTAGCAGGGTATGGTTTTTTTCGACGATTTTTTTTTCTTTTTCTTTCTTTTTTGGTGAATTTAAGTTTAGAGTTGGCGATAATGTTTTTGCAGTTCCGATAAACTACTGAAATTCTAAGGCCTTGATGATATATTATCTAAAGCTAGTTTCAGTTTTTTTTTNTTTTTTTTTTTTTTTTTTTTCTTTTCTTATTTGAAAGTTCGAACATAAAATATATGAACTTGTTACTTTTTTATGATTCATAAGTTTGCACTATTTGCAAAAAAAAAAATTGTATTATTTAAAAGTATTCATGAAATGCCTTCAAAATTTTAGGAAGAGAGTGTTTATCAGCTTGTTTTGTTTGTACATTGTGTTTTATTAGGCCATCCACTATGATGATTTTAAGAAAATGTTTAAAAACATATGAAAATGTTTATAATTTGTTTTAACCATAGTGAGTTGATGTTTCATGTCATATGGAATGAAGATGTTTGAAATCTTGAACATTTTCATAATTTAATGCATGTGTAATTGTTAAGCATTTTATAAACTTGAAAAGGTTTATACACAGTGCAACAAAGTTTATAAAATCAAAAGGGTAAATTACACCGATGGTCCCTGAACTCCGGTCCGTTACCGCATTTGGTCCTCCGTTTCGATTTACTCTCATATGTTGTCCATGTTTTGCCAAACAGTTACCCGTTTGGTCCCTCGAGCCCTGCTATGTGAAGTTACTAAAATGCCCATTCTTTTTCTCTTATTTTACAAACACATATAACAAAACCCACACACATATTGCCAATCCAAAATCCTTCAAAAAAAATTCAAATTCAATAAAAACCCAAATCCTAAATCATCAAACCCAACTCATAAAACATTTGAAATTTAATGATGATGATTTTAATCCATAATTAATTTTTGGATCTTTATGTTTGTGTTTGTAAATCGGAAAATAATCTTAAGATGTTTTATGGATTATGGATTATGGATTAATGGATCAAATGTTCTATTTTATGATTTTTACAACCCAGTGATTGTAGTGATGATAAGTTGTATTATTGATTAATCTAGTATGGAGATTGAAAGTGAGTTAATTGTTGAGAAATAGCTACATTTTGTTTTATTTTCATATTAGAGGGTGTTTGTTTTAGTTTATTTGAAGTTTTATTAGATTATCTTCTATAGCCTATGAATATGTTAGCTCACTGCTCAGGGGTTTATTGTCATCATCCAATAAATCCAGTGGCGGATCTAGGATATTGATAGAGGGTGTGCACTATCGATATTATAGTAGGTCACGTGGTAGTTAAAAGAATCCGGTTAAATTCGGGTCGGGTCGAATTTTTTTCTTCTACTAATTCAACTTTGTTTTAAGAGGCGTGACTTATTACTATAACACTTGAGACACCTTGTATTAACTTAATTTTTTGGGGCCCGCTATAAACACCTTATACATTAGTTCTGTATAATACTATGTCACCGAATAAACATCAATAGTCACTATCTAACCTATTATTTTATCCAAAATCTTCAAAACATACACACTTACTATGGTGTATAGTAGAAAATAGTATTAGAAGCTGTCGAATATATAAACATTTAACATAATACTAATATCTACTCGTAATTTCTAATTGGTGGAGAAGACAATTAGTGGGGCGGTGGGTTGTACACTATACTCCTACAGGAACCAAATAGTCTTCTTTTATTAAACCAAGAGCCAAACTAAAAAACTTTTTAAACTATATCAAGATGACCATCTTCTTCAACTTCTTAGAGAGAGAAGAGAACATATGAACATGGTGGATTCTTACAACTGTCCGGTTTCTATAAAGAATACAAGGTCGTTGATTCCGAAAGGATGTATACATTGTTTCTTTTTCTCCTTTTATCACTAGTTTCAACATTGTAACGACGAACACAGATGGGTATGCACTCTGTTTTTTGCTACTTTTGTTGGGTGTGCACTCAATGGAAAAGATGCCTACACAAACGAAACATCAAAAAAATTTACACTACGACGAGCTTTCACAGGGTGTGCATGTGCATACCCTGTCATGTATGTAGATCCGCCCCTGAATAAATCTGAGGGCTCAGTTGATAGGAGTGAACCGCTCTCTATAGATGACACCTGAGCTTTTCACGATGTTGCTTCTCAAGCCATTCATGATTTTTCCAACATGCATAGGTGAAATAGCATCACACACAAAGTGGAACATTGACTGTGAATAGATCGCAACATGCATAACCAACAGTTTTTGTTTCAAAACTTTCTTGAAGATATCATTTCATTTCATTTCTTTCTCCCTTACTTAGCTCACGAGTGAAAACTAAAGATCGTAATTTGAGACTCATTGATTAAACATGAGTCTAGTTGGTTAAATATATCTATTAGAGATGAGTCTAGTTGAGTCTCTCTAAATATTATAAATGAGTATCTATTTATATTTTTGTTTTTTGACGGGTTCGAACAGGAGGGACAAAAGAGGGATATAAAGTGCAATTATATAATAATTACCCTGCATGTTTAAACGGGTTTGCATGATTTTGGAATATCCCTTAAAGGCTTAAACTACATTTTAACTAAAAGATTCAATTTCAATAAAATGATTGTGCAAATGACAGAATCATTAGACAAACAAAATGATATGAAAAAGAGATGGTTACCACTTAGCTTTATTGTAGGATTATTTCTTTGCAAAACATATTCTACAGATTATTTCTTTGCCTTTAGGGTGTCTGGGTTCCCATGTTTCTTAATATCCGATATATATGTAATCAAACTATAAGTTTACTGACATTCAAGTTATTTCTTATTGTATGAGATATAAGATACAACAAAAAGGACTTATTTAAACAAATTTATATACACTTCATCGTCAAGAAATACATATAAAACAATATAGTTTTCATAAATTATCCAATTGTAACCCAATCATATAAAACGACATGAAGAGAACACATCCAAATTTATAAATGCTAGCACTATCTTGTATAAACTCTAGACTTCCAATTTCTAGCACTTTCAATCTCCATATGTGTCGCTATGTGAAGAAAATCCAATCCACAGGTCTTCTATTAGATGCATACTCATAGACAATGATTTTTTCATCAGGGATGATTTCAAATAGTACCACTCCGAATAAGTAAACATCTAATTCTTACGATATTGCCTCACTGAGTTGGATGTTGTATCTTGAAGATGCAAAAGTCATCAATCTTTGTCATCCCATTCGTCATCCATTACAATGTTGGCACTTTTAATGTCAATGTTAGCACTTTTTATGTCACGATGTATGACGTTTAATTTGTCATTCATGTTGTTTTGAAGGTAACTCGGACCTTCTGGAATATAAAAGCATATTTGTACATGTCGAGCCCAATTAAGAGTAGACGTTTTGCAAACAAACGTCACAACTTCCAAAAGAAGAATGATCGTCATTCGTCTCACACCTTCATCACAAAAGAAGAGAAAATATATTAGTACCATAAAGGACTCTTATGTTGGCCTTTAATATCCAAACAATGTAAACGTTATGAACTACTTCAGGCCACATCACTGTTCACTAATCTCTATACCCACAATATATATACTTCTACCATATCATGTATAGTTATATAAATTCTATCATAAGTATCTGTATAAGAACCTTAATATAAATATAATCATCTATCTTTAACCTATTAAAACAAATATATAATAGATCTTTGTACATATAATTAGCTTATTTCATTAGATCTATATCAATCAAACATTCACAAACATAACTAGCAAGATTAAAAACAACAAAGGAAGAACTAAAAATGAATACCTAATTTTTGAGATATGGTCATCAGCTACAGACACTGCGACATCAAGGAAATAACGGCTGTGATGAGAACTATTTTTTCTGGTATTTATAATGCGAATGGTATTATGATGGGCTAGGTTAGATATCACAGCCTTAAACTAATTTGTTTGGGCCACTCTACACCACTAGTACACTAAATAAATTGGGTAAAAAACTAACGGTGTTTACTGTGGTTACAAGGAAAAATAAAGAAAATAACTAAAATTTTTTTTGTAATTTTCCTTTTTAAGTTAAAAAATAAAGAATTTTGTGTTTTGCAAAACATTTTATTAGAAAACGCTAATTTAAATGTGATATCTGTTTTCCTTATTTTTCACAAAACATTTTATAAAAAACAAAGATATTTTCCTCCAAACTAAACGCACCATTAACTTTTATTTATAGTTTTATTTCTTTATCTATTAAAAATGTTCAATTAAAGATTAATATTTTCCAGCGTATAAAGAGATAAATTTCAGTCACTCTTTTTATAAAAGAAAAAAAATAAGATTAATTGGTATTTTTATTTAAAGAGAAAATTGCATATATACCCAATAAAACTTGTATTTGCATATTTTCTCAAAACATAAGTTTTTTAATGCATAATGTACGAGGTTTCAATATTCAATGATTGGCGGGATTAAGTCGTAGAATAACAATGTACTTTTCAAAGTGTACCATTTTGGTACATGTACTTTTATAAAGTTGTAGAATAGCAACGTACTTCCATATGTGTCCCAATTTGTTACGTGACGATAACGTGTCATATCCAAAAGTCTGACACGTGGCACCATTTATAGTGTGACACGTCATCGTCACGTACCAAATTGGAACACTTATGAAAATACATTGCTATTCTACAACTTTAAGAAAGTACACGTACTAAAATGGTACACTTTGAAAAGTACATTGCTATTCTACAACTTAATCCGAATGATTGGCACACCATGCGAAACCAGTAAAAGCAACATTAAGATATAAAAGAACATAAATGAAAATCAAACATCAAGTATATAAGAAAACAAAATTTACATGTCTTCTTCTTCGGTCCAGTGGCGTCTAAGAGCAATGGGTACCATAACCTTAGGTGAAACTTTCACCCACTGCCGCGTCAGCGCCACATCAGCTTTAACCTTTTCACCTTTAACTAAAAAAAACACCCCTTATTATAACTAAACTTTAACTCAACAACAATTTAAAAAAACACATCTTCATTTAGGGGGCAGAAGTGTTTTTTTTTTTTTTTTTTTTTTTTTTTTTTTTTTTTTTTTTTTTTTTTTTTTTTTTTTTTTTTTTTTTTTTTTTTTTTTTTTAATTTTTTCATTCAAGCCATTAATGCGAGGTTAAAGGGTTAACCTGCCACGTTAATGAGACTTTAACCAAGGGGGGCGGTGTGGTTAACGAGCCTTTAACAAGCAAAGGTGAAAGTTTCACCTCCTTGTTTGATTAACATACCGTTTACTCTAAGTGTTTCCTTTTCCCACAAGCCATTACTGACTCCACTTTCAATTTGCACATTATCACGATTCTCAAAAGTGCCTAAACATGCGACCGCTTCAACAGAATTTACCAATGGCGATGGGGCCATTTGAGTGACATTTGATTGAAGGATTGGTGGTTCCAAAAAATCAGTTGACTCAAAAGGACTATGAGTTTGAGTTAAAGAAGCTTGATATGGATAAACCGTATCATTGGATTGAGTAGGCTCCCCAAAAACAAAATCTTGTGAAGCCACAAAATTAGGAAAATTGGAATAAAAATGACTTCATGGAGATTCTATAAAAGAAAAGCTAGACATTTTTGGATCAAATGAAGTGTCACTGTATAAATCCATGCTAGAAACAAAATTTTGAAAGGATGGTGTTGATGACATCAGTAACAAATAGAGTGTCCTGTAAAATGGGAGGTTAATAAACGTATGCCCGTGGATTAACAACTTAATCCAACGGTTAAGGTACATAGTTAAATACTGAAAGGGGCGCGGGGGGTGGTAATTTTCCTTTTCTGGAATGTTGAATAGGAGGTCATGTATGCAACAACTAGTAACTGTAAAGTTTTTCATGCAGGTAAAAGACATCAAAAAGGATAATAACATGTTCCATGCTGATTTTTTGTATAAAACTACAGATCTTCAGATACATTCAGAACAATACTAATACTCACCTTAATGATTGTAATCTAACAGAACCTGCTATGACTAGCATCCTTGTCAACATTTCCGGTAAAACTAATCACATATATCCTCAACTGTGATAGTAATGAAATAATGAATGCCCTTTAATTGTCAAGCAACTTAACTAATTATGTTACATTCTTTGATTGCCGAACATGTACGTACGCTGGACTAATATTAAGTCTAATAGTGTTTTGCCAACTTGTCATTTTAAAATTCTTTAGTATGCTTGGCTGATAGTAGTCATAATAAGGTTATAACTAGTATATGTGGTGCCACCAAATACCATCTAAAGTAAATCATACAGGAACTAAAAATAGTGCAGTAGCAAGGTACAATATCATAAACCTTTGTAACGGCACAACAAATGAAATATCGTGGTAATTTGTTTACATCCTCACAGATATAAAACAGGCACATCGACTTTATGAGTTTTATTAGTAGACTACTAGACTATGCTAACCTATTTGACTGTATTTTAATAGCAAAACAAACTGTTAGTAAACCTGTTCTTTCTCCAAAATGGGCAACAGCACAGAGTACAGACATTTGACACCCCAAACATCAACTTTCACTCAAATTGTGAAAAAAAAAGTTGTAGAACTTATGTGACTTTATCTGCTTATGTGTTAAAGCAATTGCCATTATTTACATGGGTTACAACATTTTTTTTGTTAAAAGGGCTTACCCCGGTAAAATATATACATAATCACAAAAAGTTGAAGTACAATAGAATGTGACTAAAGTAACGCGTTAACCTCAAGCACAAGCTTGAACAGCCAACAAAACACTCAATTGTGAAGCAATGATTAATTCCAAAAGGGAGGTTAGACATATAAGTATATAAAACATGATTATACCTGGGATATAAAACATGATTATACCTCACTCGTTTATGAGACGAATCACTTTCGATTACATATATACAAAATCACTTTCGATTACATATATGCAATACACTTTTCATAAATTAACCAATTGTAACCCATCAAACAAAACGACATCAAGAGAACACACCCAAATGTATAAATGCTAGTAGCATAAACGCTAGCACTTTCAATCTCTATGTGTCGTTATGTCTCCATTGTGAAGAAAATCCAATCCACCACTTAGAACGGTGTTCCATTTGATGCATGCTCATAGACAATGTTTTTTTCATAATGTGTGAATCACGAACACATGATTTCAAACAAAACTACTCCGAATGGGTAAATCATATGCAGTTGAATGTTGTATTTTGAAAATGCCAAAGTCGTCAATCTTTGCCGTTCCATATATCATCTAAAACAATGTTGGCACTTTTAATGTCCGTGTTTGGACTTTTTATGTCACGATGTATGACGTTTAATTTGTCATTCATGTTGCTTTGAAGGTAACTCGAACCTTCAGGAATATCAAAGCATAATTGTACATGTCGAGCCCAAATAAGACTAGACATTTCGCAAACAACCTTCACAACTTCCATAGAAGCAAGCTCATCTCACACCTTCATCACAAGAGAAGAGAAAATATATCAGTACGACTCTTATGATGACCGCAATACCGCATCACTGTTCACTAATTTCTATACCCATAACATATATACTTCTATAATATCATATATAGTTATATAGTTCTGTTCTATCATAAGTATCTTATTTCATTAGATCTATATCAATCAATCAATCACAAGCATAACTACCAAGATAAAATACAATAAAGGAAGAAATAAAATGGAATACCTAATTTTTGAGATCTGGTCATCAGCTATAGAGTCTGTGTTGAAAGGAAATAACGGCTGCGTGATGTTAAGAACTGTGCTGTGTGGTATTTATAATGCGAATGGTTTCATGATGGGCTAGGTTAGCTATGAGCTAATTTGTTTGGGCCACAACATACTACACTACATAAGTTTGTTTTATATTTTTATCAAACTAGTTAACACATTGGGAGTATAACTATTTTTTGTTGTCAACTTCATTAATTAAAAAGGTCATGCGTTACAACATCAAATACTCTCGAATTGCATTTATTAGTTACTCTCGAATTGCATTTATTAGTTTTAAGTAACTTTGTGAACACATATATTTTTACTTTTTTTCCTAGCTTTATTAGAAAAGCTGGTAAACTTTATTGCTAAATAAAAAGTAGCACTATTTTATTATTTATTTATTTTTATTTTTTTTCACACATATAGTATATTTTTACTTTTTTTCCTAGCTTTTGTATCTATCTATAGGGCTGAGCATCGGGTCGGAACCGACCCGATCCGAAAAAACCGAGAACCGAATTTCATGAAATCAGGAACCGAAACGAACCGACGGGCCGTCGGGTCGGTTCGGTTTTCGTCGGTTCGGTTCGGTTTTGTCGGTCTACGTGTATTTTGGCATGTTTATTGTCGGTTTTGGGCCGAACCGGACCGAACCGACCCGACCCGAAACCGAATTTTATGAAGGACCGGAACCGAAACCGAACCGACGGGCCGTCGGTCCGGTTCGGTTTTCGTCGGTTCGGTCGGTTTCGTCGGTCCGGTTCGCTTTTGAACCTTCGGTGCTCAGCCCTATCTATCTATTCCAAACTAGTGTGACATTTAAATTACGAACAAGTTTATTCTAACATTTTAATGTCTTTTAAAAACGCATAAGCCTACATGTACTTTAACTACACATTATTAGGAAATATCGAACATATTGACATTTTTTATTCAAGTAAAGTTGTTACATTAATTTTTCGGCCAATCACTTTAAATTATATTTACGTTTTTCATATTTAATCACTGAAAAAAAAAGTTGAATACATTTTGAAAACTTTTTTGTTCAGTGATTAAATGTGAAAAATGTATATAGATGTTCATGATATTAGGACCGTAAACGAAACGGACGAACATGGACGGATCGTTATTCATGTTTGTTCGTTTAATTTTTACCGCACAAATAAACGAACACGAACGTTTAAACGACACTACGCGAAGGTTGTCCATTACTGTTCGAGTCCACCACAATCGGAACCACATGAGACAATTATGATTGTTTATGTGAATGGTAACCATTATATTAAAGCGACACTACGCGAAGGTTGTCCATTACTGTTAACTTATCCGCTTTGGATTACATATAAAAGTGAAAATGCATCTGGATGTTTTTCGCGAATATTATTATCGTATTCCGGAAAATATTGACCTAACAAAATAATTATGTAACATTTTTATATATGGGTAAGGATCTAGTGAGAAGAAAACTTATAATGAGAAGGATGCGAAATAACTGTAACCACATATTTGAGATGTGTCGACTTGAATTAGATGCATCTCTATTCATTTAGATGCATCCCAATTAGTTTCAAAAGTAATTTTGAAGCGAAAACGATGCAAAATAGTACTTGCAACAAATTTGATCCGCAGAGGACAAAAAATACATAGGATTTTTCTAACTTGCTAAAATGCATCTAATATATAAATATGCATATAATTTTTAGCTAGAAAATATATTATGGTGCATCTAAAAGATTAGGGATGTATCTAATTCAAGTCGATGCATCTCTAATATGTGGTTATAGTTATTTCTCATCCTTCTCATTTTAAGAGTTTTTCTCATTTGATCCTAAGTCTTTTTTATATTGTATTTTTAATTAT
>LBNU01014468.1:152635-163436 GCA_014162995.1 Artemisia annua | reverse complement strand
GAGAATATTACAATTGTTTTTAAAGAAAAACTTATAGATGTAATATATTTAATTTTTTAAATATAAATAAGGTGTTACGTTTGAGGAATTTATTTTGTCGTTTTGGGTCTTTTCTAAAGCGATTTGTATAACATGCGCCCGTTTAGCCCGTGCCCGTTTAGCCCGGTGCCGTTTAGCCCGTTGCCCGTGCCCGCCCGTTTTGCCACCTCTACACCTGATCATACTCTTTGAAAATTACCATTTTTCCTTTTATGCTTCAAGCCATTTTGTGTTATCCAAATTGCTTCAGCTTACTTTTTAGATCTGATAAGCACAACTTACAATGTTTATGCAAATCCATAACATGATAATTTGACTATTCAAAATACCCGCCACGTAAGCGTCACATTATTTCAATACCAACTAACATAACATCAAAAAACACCAGGTAATCATAACACCCAATAACACCACTTTTTGAGACCCACATTTTTTAACAAATACAAATTACAAATTAACCTCTTAACTATTTTAATTCATCAAATAAACCCTTAACTAATATTCATTCAACAAATTAATATACAAATAACATTTTTATATAAAAAAATAAAATAAATAAATAAATAAATAAAAGTTACGAAACAAAACTAACAAAAAAAATAGAAGTTACAAAGTTCTTATTTAGCCATGTAATGTTTCTAGCCCATCCCATGACAACCATATCAAACGTCGACAAAAAAATAATAATAAATAAATAAATAACCAAAGTCATCATCTTCTTTGTCTCATACTCTCCTCTGCACACACACAAACGCAAACCCAGAATTCAAACCCATCGCAAACCCAGAAATTCAAACCCAACACACACACACTCGTTTTGTAAACCTGAGGGGTGCGTTTTGTAAATTCGTCCTTGGCATACATTGCATTACGACGCACGTTGTTGTAGCAGCGTAAAACACAACGCTGCATCAACGCGAGTGAGGTGGGATTGAGGATAACGCCATAACGGCGTTAATATTTAGCCACATTGGACGATTTAAGCATTCACTTTTTAATGGGGCAAAATTTGATCATTCACTTTTTAATGGGGCAGAATAGTCTTTTTTAGACTCTGCGTTGTTGCGTTATTACTCCCAGCGTTCTTATTCAAAAAATCATAAGTGATAGTTGTACAGCTAATAAATCTCCAACCCTCGCAAATGAGTTCTTTTTGTTTCAGTATTCTACACACCTCAACACCTACAAATCATCTACGGTTACTAATTGTATTTTACTGAAGAAGAAATAAAATATAAGCAAACATATAATAGGAATACATTAACACCATGTGAAACAGACTGCATGATAATGCCAACAAATTTTATTCCACTTGCAAAAAAAGATAACGATCTTATAAAACAATCGTTTCCATACACAAACTTTTGTTGCACATTCTTCCTCACCATATTTATGCCGTTATCTGCATACCCGGCCTGCAAAAATAAAGAAAATGCCAGACATTAAACAAATTTATGATTTTTGAGCCATGTAATTCAGATGGCAAAATGATAATGATGAACTTCCATTGTACTTTTGATTCAAGATTCTTTTTTTGTAGGGGAATAATGCTTTATAAATCATCCTAAGAAACATGACTCTATTAAGCTCTTATCAATATTAGCATTTAAATCTATAACAAAAGTGCAGGATGTATCGTATTTAATTATCAGTAACACTTAAAGACACTACTTAATTTGCAGCATATAGTTCAAAGATGAAACATGATATGTGCCTTTTTACACATATCTTTCCTTCCATTTTCCAAACCAAAACGACCAAAAACACCTGAAAACGACCAAATAATGTTAAAAATATCATTGGAGTATGTTTTTAAGCGTTTCAGGTGTAAAAGATTGAAAACAAACGAAAAACTAAGCAAAATTGCAAAATTGTCAAAATCAGTCCCTGAACTTTCATAAAATGTCAAAACTAGTCCCTGATCATTCAAAATATGGGAAATTATTACCAAAGGTCCTTTTGAAATCATAAATTGTCATATTCTGTCCTTTGGTGAAAAATTGGAAAAGTTTTGAGGATTTACAATTTTGGTCCCTGGAGTTTCTAAACTTGTCATATTTGGTCCCCGGTGTTTTTAAAATGGAAAAAGTCATTTATGGTCCTTGGGTTATTCAGCTTGGCAATTTTGGTCCTTGTAACAATTTTGGAAAATGGGCAACCTCAACCCTTCATCTTTTGGTACTTTACATTTTTGGTCCTTATGGTTACAATTACCAAACCAAACAAAACCCTTTCTATTAATAAACCCAAAAATAAAAAAATAAACCCAAAACCCATCCACCCTTGGCCCAGCTCCCATCCCACGGCCCAAAGCTTAAACAAACCCACATACCCTTAGTTATATTAACGGGGTCAAACCCCGGTCAAACTCACCCCTAACCCCTTCTTCCCTCCCACCATTAGCACCCTAAACCAGGGAGCTTTGTCTCCCTCACCTCACCTCCATAGTACCTTCCCACACCCCCTTGTTCCCACAGTACACCCAGCATTAAAGACTCCCACCTACAACCCACCAAACCACCCCAACTGCCATATAAGAGTTTTCCCGCCAAAATGCCATTCAATGGCTGGGATCAATTTAGCTCATCCAAGGGCTCAGGAAAGTGGTGGGAAAGTCAAGGAAGCACTCCTCAGCTTATAAAAGTCAAGAAGAAAACAGAGAAAAGGAGTTATCTAGGAGTAGTGTAAAAACAGATAATCGTTCTTAGTGTAGTTTATGTTTCAGTTGTAATTTTAACTTTAAAATTGTTGTACTCAGTTTCCTTAATGTAATTTGAACTTCCTTTACACTTAATTTCAAGTTATCTTTACAAATTTTGGTTTTGGCAATTTTGAGTGAAATTGACAATCTCACTTAACCTTGTTAAAAATTGTTATTCAGTGTTTCTTTCAGCTTATTTATGATTAATCAAAAGCTTTATTAAGTTTCTAAAGGTTGTCACTCAGTTTAGTTCAAGTTTAGTTAAAAATATCAAAAATTCCAAGAAAATAGGAAATAAATACAAAAATCCATGTACAAGACTGAAGAAGCAAGGAGCAAGGTTTATAATTGATGGCCTTGGTTGTAGTAACTCTGGGGAGGTGTTAGGATAAGTCTGGTTCATTGGTTTCTTGGTTCTCAGTCCATACTCATTTGTAAGCTCGTATGTCAATTTATGCTTTATGCTGTAGCTATGCTTGTTACTTCTTAAATATGGTTCCTGTGTGCTATTTTTATGTCGTTTAGTTGTAATATTGTTTAAAACATCATGCTTGTTAATCAGTTTCTTTAGTTGCTAAATATTGCATTTTCATAGTAAAATTAGCATAATTGTGATTCTTAGTGTTAGTTGTTATTGTTAGTATTTAAATGCTCTTATCAGCTTGTTATAGTATATTATGTTATTATGTATCAAATTTATGGTTCTAATTAATCTCATGCTTTGATATCACCAAATCAGTCACTTGAAAGGGGTGTTTGGAACTAGCTGGTTATCTGTGATTCAAGCTGTTTGTATTGTTGTGCTTGTTTGATGTACATCACAAATGGTCTAAATATCTCAGTTATAACATAAGAACCAGTTCTCCTTTGATAAAAAGTCAAAATAGACCCTTGATTTGATCTTATGTGTTCACTGTTGGGATTTGTAAGTCCATAACCTTCATATAAGCTTAAAAGATGTTAGAGTAGCTTAATTTAGTCTTAAAACACCTTATTATATCATTTTCAGTTAGCCAGGATAGATTAAATCTCACTTTAGTCAACTTTGTAGTTTTACTTTAAAAGTCAAATTTCAGTTATATAATTTTTGAATAAACTTCTGAATTTTCTATAGGTCTTAATATTAAGTTTTAGGTTTTGAGCTTTTGGGATATTAATATTTTGCTGCTTATCTTATATAGACTATTTTTAGTTATTTTTATTAGCTTAATTAAACTGCTTATTTATTAGCTTCAAATTAGCATTTTTACACAAGTATGCCCTGCACCCAGCTCACTTTGGTTCTGACCCATTTTTAACCCACCATAACTTGCTCATTTGTTGATGATTTCTCTTGATTCTTGTTGTTTTGAGGAGCCACTTATGTTGTCTTGTTTTATGAGTAGCTTGTTTGCCCTGGAGTGCTTATTTGCTTGTTTGTTTTAAGCCTCAAATTGGTCTCCTAGTTGTTGTTTATATTGATGCAAATAAGCAGGACTGAGCTTGCTTGATTTCTTTTGACTCTGCTTGTTTAAGCTCATAAGCTTGTTGTTTTTAAGTTCATTTATGTTGCTTGAGATTGTGTTTTCCTGTGTTCATCTTGGCTTTGGCTTAATTGCTCATTGAAGTAGCTTTTAGCTTGTTCAAAGCTTATACTAGCTTGAAATCTCACCACTGTTGAGACTTGAAGCTTGCACAAGCTTCATTTAAGCTTTTCAGTTAAGCCCTTTTCACAAAAGTTTATTATTTTTAGTTGTTCAGTGCTTTTGTAAAGAAAAACCAAAAAGAAATAAATAATTTGCAAAGTGTCATTGGCAAGGTTTGAACCTGGGTCATTTGGTTCATACCCCAAAGAGACCCCGTGCACCATCTCCCCTAGTGTTAGCTTGGTGTTATTGTTTTCCAATTTTATTTTTATACTAGTTTAAGTTCCATTTAGCTTATTAGCTTATACAGCTTATTTTCTAGCTTAATTTTTAGCTTTTCACCATCTTTTGTATTTTTCCTAGCTTCTTTATATCTCTAAGTATTTTTAGAAAAAGTTTTAGAATTTTTACTTTTCATTTACTATTTATTATAAATTAATTTAGTTTAATTAGTATTTAATTAGTTTTTAATTAATAATAATTAAATAAATAGTGTAATAAATATTTTTCTTTTTCCAATAATTTTCTTTTATCATTAGGTTTGTAAAAAAATAATTTTCATATCCGTAGGCTTTTTATTTCTTTAAACTCGCGTTTTATTTTGTACATTAACGTAGTTTTAATTTAACTTTCGCGTTTTTAGGTTTTTAAACGTTTTTAAGTCATTACCTTTTACATGCTTGTTCATCTAGCTTGTTTAAGCTATTTTGTTTTACAATTCTTAGTTCACTCACTCAAACCCTTTACTGTCCAAATTCACCCGATCACAAACACGTTTTCGATACAATTCACACCTCACTGGGGAATAAACGACCCGGGAATATTCTATACTCCTTGGACACTTGCATTGAGCTCTTAGATAGTTGACTTTAGTTGACCAATTCCTTGGTTGACTTTTGTTGACCGTTTCTGAGCCAATCAAAACACAATAAAGATAAATAATTAGTAGCCCTTACTAACAACGTAATGGTAATACTAAGGTTACAACCTATCGTGATCTACATCCCAAATGCTTACACTATGGCAAAAACGAATTACCTTCCTCTTATACATTTCATGTGACCTCTAAATCACATACCTATGGTAAACAACAAAATAAGTGAATCTAAAGTATCGAAATCTACGTTAAGCTTTTGGAGAAACTAAGTAATGTACCAAAGTTAGTTAAAAGCATAGTAAATCTATGCGTAACATCAACGTTTTTTTTTAACTAAATTAGAACAAAGCAAATATATTAAACTGAATCAAAACAAAACCAATTCATCAAAATACCTGTACTATGGCGTGATGAGCCATTTCTCTCTGGCAATCGAAACTTGTATATATCCTCGTCAAGCAATCGAGACGATTGATTAACCGTAGCCACACTCTGATTAGTTCCATTAAAATGACAATCAAAACTCGTATCTTTGGCATATAACCAAGGAGAATTATTAAATATGTATGACATTCAAAATTAGTACACACTATATAAACAACCTCACTAACAAAAACATCAATTTTGCTTAAACGATATCATACCGTGCTACTAAAAATTCCTTTCAAACATTTCATCATCAAACACTGTGCACTCTCTAAATCACTTACAAACCTTTGATTTTCTATTTTGAAATTCATGCACAAACATGTATCACAGAAAAAATGAAACCAATCTTCAGATCTACTACATATAACGACCCTCATATTCATAATCAATAGAAAATTTAGAAGTACCAAATTAACACATCAAACTAAACAAATGAATATAAATCAAAACTTACATATGGCCGGCAACCAAAAATTATCGATCAACTCGAGATGTTAGGGGTTTATAAGCACGACTGAATCAAAGAGATAATAAAAAAATCGTAACTGTCGATTTGAATGTAAAGAATACCTTACAGAAGAAGTTTCTTATCATAAAAATTTGTAACTTATTTTGGGATGCTTTTTTGAATGCTTTGAATGTCGTATACTGTTAGGATCATAGTTTTCAACTATTCAGTCAAGTCTCGGTCATTTCAGTCAATGTAATAGGTTGCTAGAAATATCACAATTATCTAAGTTATTTAGTTACTCGTATGGTTTAATGTTTAGTTAGAATAAGATGTCCAATGGGCCTTAAAGCCCACGACTTAGAAGATAGGAAAGGAAGGGAATGTTGCCCTACCCTTCTCCTATAAATAGGACATCATGTATCATTTACAAAATGTTGGTTAATTTCATATCTTAAGAAAACTCTTGCTCTTTCATCTTTCATATTGTTATTAATCAACTAAGTCTAATTCTCATCTCATTTCTCTTATAAAATTACTTGTGTTTACAAACATGGTGACCTAACAAGTGGTATCAATCGCTAGAAGAAGGTGTAGTTTATTTTTTTGGTGTTATACGCTCCAAAAACACGCTTTTGGTCTCGTTAGATTCAAAAAGTTTGCACCTTTCTTGCTTCTTTTGTGTTTTTATCACATATTTGTTACCAAACTTGTGTTAGAAACCAAAACAAACAACAAAGTTTCAAAATTTTTGGGTTTTTAGATTCGTATAAAATTTGTACGTTTTATCGAAAATTTTCAAATTTTTGTTAAAAAGTTCAAGTTTGCAACTTTCATTAAGATTTCATCATTTTAATGCTAGTTGTACAAGAATCTTGGATTAAAAATACGTTTTAGGATTGCTTTTTCACAAAAGAAAAAACTGTGTTTTGGCTAGTTATCGAGAACCACAAAACCCTTTTTTATCGAGAAAACAAAACCCTTTTTATAGAAATCTTTCGATATTAATACTTCAGTGTTTTTGTTGCTTACTCAGTGTTTTTCTCTCTTGTATAAGAAAGAAAACATTTCGACATATTGGATAGTTTCGTTATTGTATAATCTCGAAACTTTGGTCTCTCGTTATCGAAATAACTGAGGTTATCGAGAACTTCACTATTTATCGAAATCAATTGATTGTTTTTGAAATCTTGTGAATCTATCGAAATTACTTTCAGCTACATCGAAAACATACTTTGTCTCCTTTGAACCAGAGATCTCGATAATTGTCTCCAACTTTTCTCGATAATTTCCTTTTATCGAGAACAACGTGAGTTATCGAAATCTTTCCTGTTTTATCGAGAACCTTAGTTTATTGCGATTACCTAGACATTAACTATTTATCGAAATCATCCAATTACCAAGTATCGAAATCACATTGGGATTTGTTTTCGAAAATTAGCCTTAAGTACATACCTTCTACAAGATCCATCATTTGAGTAAAATTTATTTTTTAGGGGAGACTAAACGTTCAATTTTTACGCGAAATTCAAATTTTGGTATAACAGTGAAAATTTTGGCCGAAAATTCAAATTTTTAGGCCAAAATTCAAATTTTTTCGGTAAAATTTGGCGTCAAAATTTCAAAAACTCAAATTTTTCTAGTGACCTTTGAATTGCATTTAATAGTGATTTTCAAAATTCTGGGAGAGAAAATTTTTCAAATTCTATTTTTGGAGGGAAATCAGAAATCACTATATATCGACCTTGTGTGTCATCTAACCATCTTTTCACATTTTGTTTGATTATTCCGATTACATCGCAACAATCACGGGGGAGAGAAAATGTATCAATCAAGGTCGCTAATGAATGAACAGCAGTCTCAAATCTCCTCACCCACCAACAACAGATTAAAACCTTCATCTAATCCTTCACCACCAAACTCTGCTCTTCAAGGATCTCAAGACAGTGATTCGCAAGAAGTTTTCATGGAAGAAATGAAAGAGAAATGCATGGCATCTTATAGATTACTTCATTCACATCTTAAGGTCCTCTCAAACATTGACTTAGCAGGAACTCGTTCCGAGTATGGATTCAAACGGGCATTTCCATCACTCTTTGGTGAAGACGTTCAGACGTTCACTCATACGATGTTCCTTAACATGGATCAACTTGAAGATCAACTTAACAAAGAAGAACATCACGAGAATGGATCCATGGCTGCCTTTTGTGTACTTAAGAAACAGTTTCAGCAATTCATCCGTACGAGGGTATATTCGGACGATGACTCTCTCATGGCAAGCAAGTATTTTCTTGAATACACTCGACTTGGTTTTCAAAGTTTCAAAGATGTACTGCTCCAACTAATGGAGTCTATTGAGAAGTTGATTGCTGAAAGAATACTTCATGAAAGAGAGTTTAACAGAAGGGTGAATGAAAGTAAATTGCAGACTCAAGAAGGGAAAGTTAATACGGCTAAAGCATTAGATGCTAGTTTGGTTGACAAGGAAAGTAGTGGGACAGAATTAGAACAGTCGGATGACAGCAGCAGATTAGAGAATGATGCAGACGCTGATTATACAGAGATCGGACCCTCCTATGACTCAGAGCCCAACTTTGACAAAGAACAGATGGTTGAGGAAGATGTCATACCCATCTATGACACAGAACCCAACTTTGACAAAGAGTTAATGGTTGAGGTACAATCTACTGTTGATCATATTATGCCTGCTAATAAGAAACAACAATCTGGGCAACCTAACTTCAGTAATGATGGAGAGGTTGACCAGAATGTTGTGCAATGTCCAGACAAACGTTTTGAGTCTGAGTCCTTACTTGATAATCTTATGACTGAAACATCAAACCAAACTCTTGAATCTGAGTCTGAAAACATGCTTCTCAAAAAGACCATTGCCCAGTTTCAAAAAGATTTTTCAAAACTTGAGGCTCATTGCATCTCACTCGAACTTAAATTGCAAAACGAATCTCTAACTTCGGGCAACAATGGTCAATTTTTGAATGAACTAAGTAAACGTGTGGATACATTAGTTAAGGAAAATGAGCTTTTAAAAGGTCAAATTCAAGCAAAGGGGTTCGTAAATGCTGCATTGCAAAACAAATTAAGAAGATTGACTGGCCAGAGTGTGGATACTAAGTTTGCAAAACCATCAATCTTGGGGAAACCGCCTCTTCAAACAATCAGAAAACCATCAGTGGTTAGACAACCAACTGCATTTAAATCTGAACGACCCAAATCTTCAAAATCTCGGTTTGTCCCCCAAGTTGTTGAGATTAATCATTTGACAAAACCAGTCACTCCACATTCCTGGCCTAAGGAAAATGCATCTGTTTCTGCTATACCTCTACACATGATTATACCTGGCTCATCTAGGATTAGTTCGAAAATTATGTCTAAAACGAGCATTAAAAGTAAAGAGTCTTATGACAAAAATGACATGTGCAAGAACTATGATCTAGAAAAGGCTAGAAAAAAGGCACTGCTTCAAAAAGATGGAATTCTAGGTTCAAAACCTCATGTGATGCCTTCCACTGTATTGCAAAACACTACTAGTAGTAGCAAACCAAAACCTAAGAGTAATCAACAAACTAATAGGAATTGGATAGCATCTAAGAGTAGTTGCTTAAAAAATCATGTTGTAGGTTCTTTAAAATATTTTCCAAAGGGAAATTCACTTGCAAAGGCTCAATTGACTAAGAAAAACAAACCCGTTGAACCAAAAGCCATAAATCAGAAATCTAAGAAGTGGATCAATATAGGACATAGGTTTTCTCAACTAAGTGATGCTCCCACATTTCATTCCGCTGCACCTAAGAGGAAAACATCTCCTAGATCTAACCTTAGGTGGGTACCCACGGGTAGAATTTTCAAAGCGATTGGTCTTAGGTGGATTCCCACAGGAAAGATTTTAGATATTTTCACCAAAACTAATGTGAAATCCACAGAATCTATCCCTGAGGCGAGAAAGCAAATCATTGATATTGAGTGTTCTGGTGTCAAGAAGATAATTGACACTACAACTTTATGCTTCTAACATCCGGAACCCAATTACACTTGGGGATCCCTGTTCTCTGCTTTGTCTCTTCTTTCTTTCTTTGCAGATTTAACAGGAATGGCTTTCGTACACTTCAGTACGAAACCCGCACTTAAATGATGGCTTCGGAACAAGTCAGTTTTGGACCCGAGCTTAATGTTATGGCTTCTGAGCACAACAGCTTAGGACCCGAAATTAACCGTTTAAATTTCCCAGATCCTTCAGCTGCACCTTTACCTTTAACACGTCAAGAATTGGAAACGTTGTTTACTCCACTGTTTGATGACTCTCTTGAGAATCGTGCTCAAAATGTATCCACCGATTCGCTGCTCAACCTGATACTATTCCAATTCAAGATACACCTGAATCTACAACAACGACCGTTGCTGCAGATGCACCTCCAATCGATTCTCCAACAACAGAAGAACAAACTGCTTCCAACAACAATGATACAGCTGTTGATCAACAAAATCAAGAAGTACCCGCACTTGCAGATTATGACAGAAATGCTTTCGACAAACCATTTGCACCGGCTCCAACCGTTCCTGATATAGCAGAGTCGTCTTCTCGCAATATGGATCCGTCTAATATGCATGCGTTCTACCAACATCACCCTTCGACACATCATTGGACTTTAATGGATTTGGTAAAA
>LBNU01014468.1:123180-151821 GCA_014162995.1 Artemisia annua | reverse complement strand
ACAACACAGTCAAAGATGTATGAGCATGTCGGAACGGAGCAAATCCATTGGGGATACTGAAAGTGACGTGTGGCGGATTACAACATCATCTCTCATTTTCACATCAACAAAGACAAAGAACAAAGAACGATGAATCACTTCTACTACAATCATTTTGAAGACGTCTAAAGCTACAAATGTCAACAGTTAAAGTCCAAAGACAAAGATGTCAAGCAACCTCGATGACCGTGACGAACTTCTATCCTTCAACAATCCTTCATGACCGATCGTTAGGGGGAGATTGTTAGGATCATAGTTTTCAACTATTCAGTCAAGTCTCGGTCATTTCAGTCAATGTAATAGGTTGCTAGAAATATCACAATTATCTAAGTTATTTAGTTACTCGTATGGTTTAATGTTGAGTTAGAATAAGATGTCCAATGGGCCTTAAAGCCCACGACTTAGAAGATAGGAAAGGAAGGGAATGTTGCCCTACCCTTCTCCTATAAATAGGACATCATGTATCATTTACAAAATGTTGGTTAATTTCATATCTTAAGAAAACTCTTGCGCTTTCATCTTTCATATTGTTATTAATCAACCAAGTCTAATTCTCATCTCATTTCTCTTATAAGATTACTTGTGTTTACAAACATGGTGACCTAACATATACATTATTTTAGGGTTTATGATTGACACTGGGTTGAGGTTTTTTGGAATGAAGCCGTAGTATTTGGTGGTTAGTGAGATTTGAAAAGCCAGGTTCAAACAGGTGAAGGTTGTAGTTTACCCGAAAATTAAGAAGCTTACTTTAGAAGCTTTGACTTAATGTATCATTTTCAAAATTAATGGTTTACTTGAAATTAGTAAGTAAAATGACTAAATTAGACACTCTAGAATTTGAGCATTAACTTTTTAATGGGGCAGAATAGTCTTTTTTAGACTCTGCTTTATTAGAATATATAGATTGTGATCAACTGCTTATTATTAAACTCCATGGATTTCACTCAACCTTTGTGTTGACGTTTTTAGCATGTTTTATCTCAGGTTTTAAGGCATGAAGGTCTTGGATGGAGTCGCACAGATATCATTTGAAGACTCAGCATATTTTCACATTTGAAGAGACTATGATTTTTTTAAAAAGATTTATGTTATGTTTAAAGCATTTGTATCTTTTGAAAACATTGGGTTTTATGAAAACTGTTGGGACCTCTTTGCAAACTCTGAGTTTTAATGTATCAAATGTGAAACACTTTTAAAACGTCTCTTTTGAAGGGTCGTTTTCAATGACTTGTACTTTGTGCTATGAAGTAATACCACAGTGACACTATCTTCCGCTGCGATATTTTGGGGGTGTTACAACTAAGGAAATATCTGAAAGAAAGAGATTCATAATATTTGAATCAAAATAGTAACGGAGATCATAGCAAATACGGAGTAATTAGAGATGGAGATAAAAGAACTTGAAGCGGATAGGGATTTAATTCACTAATGGGCATATTAGGAAAAATGCAAATAATTTAATACTCCCTCCGTCCCTAAATAAATGTCCACTGTTGACTTTTTAAGTCTTCCCTTTTTAACTTTGACCTTAAATTATTTCATTTGTGTTATGTAATACTTAATAAAAAATATACCAATGAAAAATACATTTAAAACCAAATCCATTCATATATTTCGCATCAATTATTACATAACACAAATGAAATAATTTAAGGTCAAAGTTGATAAGGGAAGACTTAAAAAGTCAATAGTGGACATTTATTTAGGGACGGAGGGAGTAAAACTCTAGAGAGATGATAAGTAGCCCACTAATATAATTAGGCATAATTGTAGGTCTATTAATTAGGCATGAATATGAAAACTTAAAAGAGATAACTTTGCATTGTAAATTGAGATATTAGGGCTATGTTTGGCAAAAGTAGCTATGAGCTGTGAGCAGTAGCCACAGCTCACTGCTCACCGCTCACAGCTTCATAAAGAAGCATTGAAAAAAAAACTTTCCTAAAAAATAGCAAAGCTCACAGCTCTCATGCCAAACGAACACTAAAAATCAAAAAGCTCATTGCTCACCGCTCATTGCCCCAAAAAGTTTTGCGCCAAACATAGCCTAGGTCTAAGAATTAAAAGGACAAGCTTTTGATTCTAAGCATATGACAGTTAGAAAAGGGAAAATCCTTGCAATGCCCCATAAGTACAATGTACGTACCCCTGCCACCCCAAAATTTTATTTTTTCTTCATATGCCCCAGATGCGGAGGTCGTCCAAAAATCTTAGGCGAATATCATAAAATAGTGACAAGTGTCCCTATGTGTGTCCCTACCATGTACTAACATAGTACTACTTTATACAGGTACTTTCTTGAGCGACTGGACCTACATTTTTTGGGCGACTTGTGTTTTTTGTCTTTTTTTAAAAAAGTTAATTACATTTTAGGTCCTTGTAATTTGATTGATATATTTTTTTTTTCTTGTAACAAACAACTTAAACAAAAAAAAAAACCACCCATATAACAATTAATAAAGAAACAATATAATTTTTAAAAAATACATATTCATCAAGATGCAAATCTGGGTTTTAATTCTGTAGATCCAAAACCTAAAAAAATACGCCACCCACCACTACCACTACCATCACCAGCGACCGCCACCACACACCGCCACCTCCGCCACCCATCATCGCCACCACCACCGCCACCCACCGCAAGAAAGAACGATCTTGTGTGTGTCTCTTATATGATTCCAAGAACAACCACAACAACTCTTACTCGAAATTTAGAATCACAAATAGATGTATATATCGGCTTCAAAGATCTTGAAAAATGAGGCTCGAGTAGGTATTGTGCTTTTTGTTGTGCAGATCGGTGATGGGTTATTGAAAATCTTTAAAGATCTTTCATGAATAATTGAAAAACCAAAGATCTTTTCTTTCTTTTTGTGCTAGGTCTAGAGGTTTTTCATGAATCTTTAAAGAAAAATGCGAAAAATGCTTTTTGTTGTGCAGATCGGTGAAGTCTATAGGTTTTTTGCATTTTTCTTTTTGTTAGATCTAGAGGTTTTTGAATTTTTTTTCAGATCAATTTTGAGGTTATTTGTGTTTGAGGAGAATTGGAATTAGTAATGATGATGCATAATTCTTAAAAAATATGACGCATCAAAAGGAATTTTATGATTTGGGTGAGCATAAGAGAGTATATATGGTTCAAATGGAGAGGAATAAAAAGGAAATACGTGTGTTGAATTTTAAGAAAGAATCAATCCAATATTTGGTGAAAAAGGTGTGTCGTGAATTTTAAGAAAGAATTATTATTTTTGAAGTTAATAATCCAAACATATGTTAACAATATGAAACATCATAATGAAATACCAATCAAAATACAAGGATCAAAAATGTAAAAAAAAACTCTATTATTAACTTTTTTACAAAAAGACAAAAAAAAATAAGTCGCCCAAAAAATGTAGGTCCAGTCGCCCAAGAAAGTACATGTATAAAGTAGTACTATGTTAGTACATGGTAGGGACACACATAGGGACACTTGTCACTATTTTATGATATCCGCCTAAGATTTTTGGACGACCTCCGCCTCTGGGGCATATGAAGAAAAAATAAAATTTTGGGGTGGCAGGGGTATGGTACATTGTACTTGTGGGGCATTCCAAGGATTTTCCCGTTAGAAAAAGTGATAAAAAGAGGACAACTTGGTATTTTAAATAGAGATGTCATGAAAAGAAGAAAAGAAAAGACACTATTGGTTTACAAAATGACTTTTGATGGAGCGGGTAATAGGCAAGTAAAAAGAATAATGGATAAAATTAGGAGTCGAAATGATTAAGAATGTACTATTTATCCATGTGGTTTCGGTGGTTTGAACTTGGCAAAAAATGATGCTTGAAAATAACACTCAAGTTTAGATAGAATCACGGATGTGACAGTGAATTTGAATTTAAAGAAATGTTGCATGGGTTAATTTTAGTTTTTTAGATACTAAATACGCAATGATTGGTTCATAAATTAATTATGAATCCATATAATAGTTTAAAACCACGTAAGTGCATTACAACCTTTTGAAATTACACTTATATTTTCACGTTTTATGTTTGAACATTACACGAAACACTTACCACAATATCACACATCTAAATTGTTTGCCGCTAGGATTTCCGTTGCTATGCACGGGTACTCGTCTAGTCACACATAATGTTTGAACATCTAATTCAATACAGCTTATTAACAGAAGTTGGAAAAAAAATAAGGGGAAAAAATAAAAGTAAAACTCGCTTGATTTATCATATGTGATATAACACTAATACGTAAGTTCAAACACAATCTGTAACGTTCACATTCACAGTTGTTGTAAAATGAGCATAAATATTTTTGTAAATCTCTAAATGATTCGTACTTTGGCATTGAAAAACGGTTTCCTCTATTTTAATCATATATCACACCAAAATTTTTTAGCTTTCAAATCATATACACTGTATTGGAGAGAATATATATATAATATATATCTACTACGTATAATATAATATATCTATATATATGTATATATAATATAACATATATATACTATAGTATATATAGTATATATATATAGTATCTTTGAAAGCAAATAACTTGATGTATCACATGTGATGTAACACAAATCTGTAAAATCGAGCACCTTGGAGACATGGGACTTTGTCATCTTTAGTCACCTTGTTGGAACGCAATGTTAGATGTTGTATGTTTTACTTGTGCTGCGTGAATAAAGATGCCCGCTTACATCTTAAAGTATTAAGAAAAGAAAAAAAATGTTGCACGATTTCCCATTATCAAATACTCCATCCGTCTCAATTATTTGGCCACTTTTGACTTTTGAGATCTTTCTTTTACAACTTTGACCTCAAATATTCTTTTTTGTGTTGTATAATACTTGATGCAAAATATATGAATTGATTGAGTTTTAAATGTATTTTCATTTGGTATAACTTCCATCAAGTATTGAATAACACAAACAACACAATTTAAGATCAAAGTTGAGAAAGAATGACTTCAAAAGTCAATAATGGACAAATAAATTGGGACGGAGGGAGTAGAAATTTATATCAAGTTTTAAGACATTAAACGTACATATTTAGCTTTTGTCGTTGAATCTTCATGTAGGATCATTTATTAAAAAAAAGTTGGATGAAATTTGCATAATATATGAATTTTGCAACTCATATCAGCAAAAATTTGAACCTATAAATTATAGCCGTAAACACTAAACACGTACCCCTAGAATAACTTCTGTTTTGTTACTACTTACAACGACAATAAGAATCATAAGGCTATCTTTATTCACAACCTCATTAAACCCAATGTTTTATTAAAATATTATTTTCTCACTCATCCACTGATCCACATATACAATCTATACATACAATCAATCTCAACTATTTTACCATTTATCAACAACCCAACCAAACATATAATATTACTTTTTATTTTTAATTTAATTACTTAAACCCAAATGTAACCATTAATATGCAAAAATAAACACACTAACACTTTCATCACTGGCCCAACTCCTTTAGCACTGCCATATCGGTCTAAAACTAAATAGTTATAAATAATTAATCACATTAAATGTAAGTAAAAGTTATTCACATTCTGGATAAATAATACAACAATGGATTAAAATTAATGGTGTATATTAATGATCAAAATTGTTACTTTTTATCTGCTAGTGAAATAAACATTTGTAAAAAAAATAACAAAAATATAAACACATGTTACCTTTAACTCTTTAAGAACACCAACAAGAAGCATACCATAAAATAAGGCAAGAAGCAAATGAAGTGTCATAAATACAGCAAAACACCATTTGGTAGTTCCATATAGCAGCAGAATTGAAAACCCCAAATCTTGAAGTTTCTTTCTGGTTCAAGATATATATATTTAGAAGCATATAATAAAAAGTGTTGGTGATGGAATCATGGGTTGGCTTGCAACTACCAATGAAAATTTGGCATGTGTTAAGGTTGGGCATCACATTTGCAAATCAAGTCGACCCCCAATCCAATCTTCTATCTTTGGTTCACTTCTAATATATATATATATATATATTTTGTTTTTTTCCCATCCAATAGGTTGGCAATCCTATTGATAAAGGTAGTCTAAGTATAGCAGAAATTTGTACTCTGATAGAACTAGAAGCAGAATTTGTTTTTATGGGTGTTGCACAAATTTTCTAAAAGAAGTTTTGCACAAAAAATTTTAATCACAAGTACTAAAATTTGAAACATAAAGAAGATTTGGAACAAACTGAAGTAGCACTAAATATTATCGGGGGTTGCACGTACTAAAAAACGTCATTTTTCCAAAGAATTTACACTGTGACACAAAATTGGGTGTGACCGTGCCACATCCAGCTCCCAAGTGGGTCCGTCCGTGACTAGAAGTAAGCATGCAATTTCACGACATAAAGAAATAAGACGGCCAGCATAAAAAGAAGATTGTAAGTTTCATTCACCAAAGGGAGCATAGCGCCTGCATGGACAGACCAGACATATTTGCTGTAAATAACAACACAATTCTGTGGAGCTACATTAGGCTTATTAAGGTTGTCGACTAAAGAAAACAACTAAACAATTCTGTGAAAAGTGAAACTATTACAAGTACAACACCAATAAGATTAAAATCCAAAACATAGACCAAGTACTTGCAAAAATAGAAGCAAAACAAACCTCAAAACACAATTCTGTCTAGGATCACTAAAACGCTACAAACTACAACAGCAGTATAAGGCTTTCTAACTCTCTAACTGTTTGATTTTCAAACAGTTCAGAGTTCTAATAGAATGCAAAACACAAGAAGTTTAATTAAAACTTGATGTCGAAATTCACCATATCCATAAAAAATGCATCGTTCTTCTGATCAAATTCCAGTTGCTCAGTTGAGTGAGATGTCACGTCATCAAAATTAATATCAATATCACCAAAATCAAAATCAAATTCGGTCTTGTTGACCACCAACTCAGGCTTATAACCGACCCCAGAACAAGTAGAAAATGAAGAACTGACATTCAAGGTCATCACTGGCTGATCTTTCAGAGGGTCAAAAGCAGAGCTTTCTGCCTGCTTTAGAGGACTAGTTTGGATATTGGTTTGACGTTTAGATGATGATGAAGTGACACTTGTGATGTATTCCTTTAAAACAGAGTAGTACTCTTCACGTTTTTTACTCCCATTGGTAGATCGTAACAACTTCCTTTTGGTGTTGTACCAATGGTTCTTGATGCTATTGTCAGTTCTTCCAGGCATACATTTCGCAATCTTTGTCCATTTGTTTCCAAATTCTTTGTGTAATGCAATCAGTAGCTTATCCTCCTCCTTAGACCATGCATTTTTCTGCAAAAAAAGTGTAGGATATCGGAATAAATAATACTTGAGGTTATAATTAGTTGATAATAATAATAGATATAGAAGCAGTACGATGATATTTGGACTCAAATAGTTTAGCCATCTATCTCTGCATCGCTTCCGGGTCTTATGAGGGAAGCGTGCAGCTATGCGGGCCCAGTCCTTGTCTCCAAACAGCTTCACCAACCGCACTAGCAACCTGATGATAGAGATTTTTACTCAAACTTAAACTTTATGAAGGGGGTGTTTGGATGCACGTTTTTGGAAGTGATTACGTGATATTGAGTAATTAGAATCAAATGCATGCCCTTTTGATGTTTAAAGTTGCAATAGTATGTTGTTCAAGTGTTTTGGCAATTTTTTGTTATGCAAGAAACTAAAAGATATAATGTCCAAAATTAATATTCTTATGAAATAAGAAACGACATGTAGAATATTAAAAACAGGTGCATGGGGTACTTGTATTTTCACCTATAATAATCAGATTAATTATCCCCTAAACAATCTCATATAAACAGAAGTAGAGTATGTCCAAACATTCCAAGGCTTGCGGTTTTAATGTGCAATGATTGGCACACCACGCGAAACCAGTAAAAGCAATACTAAGATATAAAAGAACAGAAATGAAAATCAAACATTAAGTATATAAGAAAACAAAATTTACATGTCTTCTTCTTCGGTCCAGTGGCGTCTAAGGGTTTCCTTTTCCGACAAGCCATTACTGACTCCACTTGTAATTTGCACATTATCACGATTCTCACCAGTGCCTAAACATGCGACCGCTTCAACAGAATTTACCAATGGCGATGGGGGTATTTGAGTAACATTTGATTGAAGGATTGGTGGTTCCAAAAAATCAGTTGACTCAAAAGGACTATGAGTTTGAATTAAAGAAGCTTGATATGGATAAACCGTATCATTGGATTGAGTAGGCTCCCCAAAAGCAAAATCTTGTGAAGCCACAAAATTAGGAAAATTGGAATAAAAATGACTTGATGGAGATTCCATAAAAGAAAAGCTAGACATTTTTGGATCAAATGAAGTGCCACTGTATAAATCCATGCCAGAAACAAAATTTTGAAAGGATGGTGTGTATGATGACATCGTTAACAAAAAGAGTGTCCTGTAAAATGGGATCACCCTGGCGGCCATATTTGTAACATGAGGTTAATAGGCGGATTAACGTATGGCCATTGATTAACAACTTAATCCAACGGTTAAGGTACATAGTTAAATACCAAGGGGGGAGGGGTAATTTTCCTTTTCTAGAATGTCGAATAGGAGGTCATGTATGCAACAACTAAGTCGATGGAAAGTTTTTCATACAGAGAAAAGACATCAAGAAGGATAAAACACATTCCATGCTGATATTTTTTATAAAACTATAGATCTTTGGATACATTCAGAACAATACTAATACTCACCTTAATGGTGTAATCTAGAAAGTGCTATGACTAGCATCCTCGTCAATATTTTCGGTAAAACTAATCACATATTTCCTCAAATGCAATAGTAATGAATGTCTTTACTTATCTTAACTAATTATGCTACATTCTCTGATTGCCTAACATGTAGGTACGCTGGTGTCTGGCCTAATACTAATATGCTAGTCTAATATTGTTTTTCTGATTTGTCATTTTAAAATGCTTTAGTATGCTGGCCTGATAGTAGTCATAATAAGGTTATAACTATAGTATTTGTGGTGCCACCAAATACTCTCTAAAGTAATTATACAGTAACTAAAATAGTGCAGTAGCAAGGTAGAATATCATATACATTTGTAACGGCACCACAAATGAATTTTTGAGGTAATTTGTTTACATCCCCACAGGTATAAGGTAAAACAAACTAAAACAAACTGTTAGCTAGTAAACGTGTTCTTTCTCCAAAATGGACAATAGTACAAACTACAAACATTTGACACCTTAAAGATCAATTTTAACTCAATTTAAAAAAAAAAAATTAATATAAATAAATAAATAAAAAATGTTGTATCGCTTATGTGACTCTCTCCCCTTATTTATGTTAAATCGATTACCACTATTTATATCGATTTACAACGTTGATTCTGTAATCTCACCAAAAACAGAGAACAAATGCTAATGAAAGGAATGAAGCCTTTATTACAAATATCGCAAACTTAATTCCATACCTTGTTTACTAACCACAGAATGTGTGAACACTAAAAAGATAGAAAAAAACGCCTCATTCTATAATCTATACCTTAAGTTCAAATCTATCCTTAAAACTAACAGAACTGAAATGATTAGCATAACACAAAACACATAATCTACTTTGAAAACGTAATCTCCAATGCCCTCTAAGTTTAGTGATAAACTAATTATGATTCTCATTTAGTGATGTAATCAGGTCATTTCCATAAACATATAGTATGCACAATAATCTGCATTGTGAAACAATGATTAATTTCAAAAGGGAAGTTAGACATATAAGTTTATAAAAACATGATTATACCTGGTAGTATAAAGTTACAGTGTTGATCATCTCTTTACTTTTACTACTTTTGGATTTTTATTTCTTTCTGGGAATAAATATGTGATGGTTCATCATCTGATTCATCTATTGCCCTTACTTTTACTGTAGTCCTTGTGGTATGTACATATTGCAAGTAGAGTGGACTTCGTCCTTGAAACTATTGAAGCCAATATCGGCTCTAGCCCAAAGTGAAATGAATAAAATTCCGCAAAGTGAAAGACATAGTCTCACTGAAGTCAATGGCCTCTTAGTCTTTTCACTTTGAGGTAGCAACGAAATCTGCACCAAAGGTTTCCTACAAGGATGACACTTGCACTTTGGACTACTCCTACAATTTGAACATAGAGACGATTTTTGCAAGTTGCTCTTTATTTATTTTTCTAATTTTTGGAAGGCATACTTATGCTTATTTGCTTAATTTGTAGCAAAACAAGCGGATGATAGATGCAGTTTGAACAATCTAAACACTTGATCCATATTTGTTATTAAAAAAAAATAGTTATGTAGGAAAAAGAATAGAACACTGGCTAAAAGAGGTTTGGATTAGCTTATATAAAAAGAGGAGTGGATTATTTTAGTTTTAAACACGGCTTTAGAATGAAGCTTATTTGAGGAGTTATCAAATTATTGATATAAGTTTAATAGCTTAATCCCTTTAAGATAAGCTTATCCAAACACTCCTTAAATGTTCAATTATTAAAGTGCAGTCGAAGTTTCGAGTTGGGATCAAAGAGCTGAGAGTTTATAGTTGCCGATGTGTGCGTTGTGTCCAACAAAGGAGGTAAACTGATTATCAAATCAACACAAACATATCTCAATAATAATTAATGACCTTTCTTTAGTCTGATGATATTATAATAACTCACCAACCAAAAGGTTACAGAGCACTTGAGCCCTTCTCACCTAACTGCTTTTAGGAGAGTTTAATGTGGACAAAACAAGTGGGTGTCGCCTCGTCGAAACAGCTCCCTGCCTCCCTCCCACCCCCATTGATGAAAAAGAAATACAAGTGCAAAAGGTGAAAGGATACTTTGACCGAGCGCAAAAGCTATAAAATACCAACCAATGTTACTTTTAAAAAAATATCAAATTGAACCATTTTAATCCTTACTTGACCAATGAACTTTCAAATTTTAATTCGACTTGAACCATTTCTTTATACCGTTAGTCTTCATGTGGCAACGTTAGTCCTTTTAGTCAACAAACGTTTGCAAAGTTAGTCATTTTATACTAACGACTGTTTTTAATTAACTAAAAATTTGGTTTTTCTTACGTTTTCATATGTTTTAATACTTATTCACTTGATTTTACACGTTTTAGTCCGTTTTTACACGTTTCCGTCCGGTTTTACACGTTTTAGTCCGTTTTTCACGTTTTCATTCATTTTTTACACGTATTCGCCCGGTTTTACACGTTTTGATCTGTTTATACACGTTTTCTCCTGGTTTTACACGTTTTGATCCGTTTTTACATGTTTTCGTCCAGTTTTACACGTTTTCGTTCATTTCATCCGCTTTCATCCACTTTTACATGTTTTCGTCCGTTTTTACACGTTTTCGTCCGTTTTTACACGTGTAAAACTGGATGAAAATGTGTAAAAACAGACGAAAATGTGTAAAAATGGATGAAAACGTGTAAAACCGGGCGAATACGTGTAAAAATGGATGAAAACGTGTAAAAACGGACGAAAACGTGTAAAACTTGACGAAAACGTGTAAAAATGGACGAATACGTGTAAAACAGGGTGAAAACGTATGAAAACGTGTAAAACCGGTCGAATAAGTATTAAAACGTAAGAAAACCCAAATTTTTAGTTAATTAAAAATAGTCGTTAGTATAAAAGGACTAACTTTGCAAACGTTTCTAAAAGGACTAACATTGCCACATGAAGACTAACGTTATAAAGAAATGGTTCAAGTCGAATTAAAATTTGAAAGTTCGTTGGACAAATAAGCAATAAAAAAGTAAATGGTTTAACTTGGTACTTTTTTGAAAGTAAGCTGGCATTTTATAGCTTTTACAATTGTGAATAGGAAACTAAGAATGTGAACATGACACCACTAAGCTGCTCGCGGCTTTCATATATTGGTAAATAAGTGTAGATCTCATAGTTCAATCCGGGAAGAGCCAAAAAGTGTATATACCCGGTCCGAGGAAAGTGCTTAAACTTTTATTTTTTATTCAAAATGGTAAATGCACACACCTTAAACTACAACATTATCCAAAGTGGGATTTAAATTCTCGATCCTGTGGGATAAAACAACTTTTATATTACACCTTAGCACCGCCAGGCCAAAAGCCTTTAGGTCATATAAAGTTATAAACACTTTCTCAATGGACATCAAAGATTTCTAACTGTTACTGCCTTGTCAAAAATTAAAAAGAAAACGCAATAATGTTCAAAGAAAACTCAATATAACAATTAGCAGGCTGCTGTATTTACAGCTGACCATACATTATGATCGTTATTTTATGGAAAAAGTTCAGACTTTATGATTGTAATAGATCTAACCAATATAGGTTAAATATTAGGAAGAAAAAACATAAGCTAAAACAAAGTTCAATATATCTAATCATCAAATCGAGTCCAGCCCTTTCGGAAAATGAATTATTGTTGTCTACCCATAATACACTTGACAAGGTCAAGGATACGGAAATAATCATAAAAGAGAGACGATTGTTCACCTTCTAGCCCATCTCTGCTAACCCTATTACTTCCAGCGAGATTGTTACATGGGCTGCCACCAACAATCAAATCAAATCCACCAAACATGCCTGCGTACCGCTCAAGGCTGTCCCCGTTTACCAGTTGCACATCATCTAGATGAATAAGGTTGCCTTTTTGGTTGGTTTGTTCCCACCAACTCCTGACAATGTCACGGTTAGCTTCAGAGATCTCAACTGATACGACATTTTTTAAAGGGATACCAAGTCGATGAAGAGCTACTTCAGCACCGCCAATGCCCGAGAAGAGCGACAACATGTTTAGACCGTTTGGGAATAGATCCTTTAGCACAGAGAGGTGATACGCAACTGTATCTACCTACAAAAGAAGAGCATTGAATTGAATAAACAATGTAACATGAGAAAAGGTGGCAATTTCAACCCACTTATTAACGAGTGGCTCAACTATGAATTGTCTCTAATGGGTTTAAAGATAGTTAAGAAGGAAACAGGTTAAAAGCAAGTCTAAAGAGAATTTGAATGCATAAAACCTTCTAATCATAATCGACAAACTACTCCATTATTTACTACCTCCCAAACTGGTTTATGAAAAGATATGTTATTATTCATTTATTCTAATAATGGATTTTGTAATGGGATTCAATAAAGTAACTACTTAGTGCTTACAAAAAGAAGTTATGTTAGAGTAGACAAAAAAGTGTTTGTGGTTCAGCCCAAACCATTTTGACCCATTACCCAACCTTCTCATCTTGTCCATGAGTGCATTAATCATAGAAAACCTGGTAAGAATCCAGACTGTCTAAAGTCAGAATCTAGAGTCTGACACAGGGTTACCAAGTGACCATATTTTACTCATCATCTTCTTCCCTCTATTTTAGTAAGTAATACATGGAATCACTTTAACTATTTAATTAGTTTTTTTTCCCATACTGTTGTGTTTCTTATCTCACCTATCCTAATAATTAGAGACAAACAATACTGGTACTTCAATTCAGGATAACATATATGATGTGTCGTATATGACTTTCGAGGTCAAACCCATAAGCTTTAGAAATAACAAAAAATTATAATATTACCTGAAACGAATTGCCAAGTGACTTGTATCTGTCGGTCCTACTTATACCTCCTCCTCGGGTATGATTTCTCGGAAATCCCAACAACATTTCCACTTCATCGGGCTCTAATGGAGCCAATTTGTTCTTCCCTACCCACACTAGATTCCACTTTCTGCACTCATCCAAAACATATTTCTGCACATGAAGCGGTGGGTTATCACCCCACTTTTCTAGTGCCTTTCTAATCCTATCAGTCAATCTGGCACTCCCACAAACAGTTTGCAAGCAATTCAGCTTAGTTCTTTTATCCCAATCCGGCCACCACCGTTTGGTTAACGGTAAAGCTTCGTTTATAGTGCGGGGAGGTTGAGGAAGAAGCGGGAATCTGTTATGAATCGGAAGATTGTGAATGTATCCTCTTTTACGCGCAGCAGCACAAAAGTATTTAGAGTCTACAAATTCAGGCTTCACGTCATAAAGAAAGCGAGAAATGGTATCCCAAACGCCCTTAGGAGCTAAGGCAACATTCTCGTAGTAAAAGAATGGAGGGCCAATAGCAGCTTCAGGGAGTGTTCTACGAGTTATAACCATAGGGTCACTAGGGGTTCCAAACCCAATCATTGGCTTAGGAAGGCGAATTATATCATCCTCTTCAGTTAGGAGACCCTTTCGTTTCTTCTTTTCCCAATTCTTGAGCTCATACAACTTCCTTTTCTTGAGTACCCCGTTTAGAAGAGAGATGTTGGGTTTCTGAATCAATAGACAGTAAAAATTTAATCAGGCAGTAAATATTACTCCGTATATAAGTAGCAATTTCGACCCAGTTGCTTTACAAATGGGTCAATTTGGGTTATGTTTTATATCAAATATGTCGATAGAAAAAAAGTAACTAAAGAGAGAACGAATTATATAGCTCGAGCATGTTAAACAGGTAGAAAGTCTCTCAAGATGTACTTCTAATGAAAAAATATATATTCTTCTGTTGCAATATAGTTTTTGTAATCATATTAAATGCATTAACTATTGATGAAAAAATGCACAATGGTGCATATGGGTCAACCTGAACTGATTTGATCACAAAGAAAAATACCCGTCTTGACCCTCCCATATATGCTATATGGATCACAATGAAGGGTCAGACAGCTTGAATATCGGGTGAAAACAAGTATACATATGTTGTATTGGATCGGAGTAAGTAACTCACAAACACTTACATCCAAAACAATATTATTTCATAATCAACATATATCATTATATATGAGTACAGACACTATTCCTAAATTATTATCCAACTTCTTAGTATAATAAAAAATATATAAAAGAGGATGTGCAATTAAACACATTATTTTGTCCAAAATTGGCTTTAGAATTGCATATTTAATAATTCTAACGAAAAAGTTTTAAAGCTGTTATAGTTCCAGGAATTTATTTATGAAGAAAAACAAACCTCTTCTTCAAAGAATACATCTTCGGTCTTTGCCATTGGGCAGCGCAAATAAAATCTGTTAGTTCTACGATTGAAGCCCCAGGACCTGCAAAAAAGGTCAGTGGGTAAAGTAAGCACTCTAAAAACAAAACATAAACACAATACAAAATCCTATATGTTCTTAATCATATGGTTTATGCCATTTAGCATATCACATGTAACCATAAGGTTCAAAATTACTTCATAAATGTTAAAGATTCAAAAAGTTGCTGAAACTTTGAAGTGTTTGGTGGCCTCTCGAGACCAAGAAAATGCGATTATTGGGAGCTGATTTAACCATGGTGATAACATGTTTATTTTTTACTTCTTGTTACAGGGTCTTTAGAGTTTATTTTAAAGTGCTAGTTATATCTAGGTTTAAGATTGTGCACTGGTTTAAACAACACTCTCGAGGCACGTCTCGGAGTATAGTTGTTTTTTCTTTGTGTGGGAGTCCCACAATTCTGCAGTTAACTCACATTCACTGATTCATAAAACTAATTTAACGGAGGCTCTGGCCTCTTTTACCCACAAAAAAACAAAAAAACAAAAAAAAAATAATATTAATAAATAATAATAATAAAAAAAATAATAATAAACTATAAAAATATAAAAAAAATCAAGCAGCATATACTAACCACATCTGTCCATGGCTGCAGAAGCTTCTTCTATACTATACCCCATATTTGCCAAAGATAATAATGCTTTCTCATGCTTAGGTAAGGAACTGCTACATTCCTGCATGAGACAGAGTTAACTCTCAAGATTCTTTGAAATATTAGAAAAACCTCTAAAACTGTAATGTACGGACACATAATAATTACTTGACCATACACACACAGTGAACATTACTACTCGCATATTCTGCTGGGGACAAATAAGTCATTTCCTACTATTAAATTCTGAGGAAAACTAATTATTTAAACCTTAAGCATGGCAAAATCGGTTAAATTTAATAAAAGTGGATATGGTGTGGCCATGCAAGTCCAGGCTGATAAAGTATGCTGTTACTGCTCACTGTTTTTATTAGTTTGCAGAGACTATTTATACCAACTGAGCAGATAAAAAAATAAAAACAAGAAGACGAATAAAATTAAATTATTTTGTTGAAATAATTAGAGGTGGCAAGTTAACCCATTTCCTTGTGCATCAGCCGATTCAGGTTATGATTTATCTAAGGGGACAAAAGAAGCCAAAAATGTGTTTTTAAATTTAATAAAGCTCCCATATCATTTGTTCAAAAGTTCAGATAGTAATTATTATATTGATTAAAAATGTATCTTGATATTAGTCGCACCAACTATTTAAAACGGCCTTTTTGTAAACAAAAACTAAACTCCGTTTCCAAAAAAAATGTTTATAGTGTTTTGGATAGAGTGTTTCAAGTAAACCAAGACCGACCTCCCATACAAAATAACATCTGTTTTGACCCATAACCAACCATCCCGATGAGCCCATTTTTTCACATACGATAAAGAAAATAAAGAAAGGGATAGGCACCATGAAAACACAAAAGTTTACTTACAGCTGCATCACTGCCAGACCAACTACCAGACCAACTGTCGGACTCAGAGAGATCATTGAGAGCGCTCTCATCATCGTCGGAAGACAAATTAAAACTATCATCATCTACACACTGTTGTTGCTGATTACATGAGTTGATTTCAGCAGGAGACTCTTCAAGATGCTGTTATAACCAATGAAAAGCATTAACACCCAAAACGAACAACATATCTCTTATAAGATATAAGAAAATGGTGATGATGTCATCATTAGCTCTATTTAATCTCTATGACCAATAAGAAGCCGTGATTTCCACATTTCTGGAAATAATGTTAAAAATACAAGCTTACCGCGTATGTAAGTAAAGAGTTGAGTATAGCGTCTGTATTGGCATCCCCTACACGTAATGAATAACAAATTGTAAAGCAAGTTACATCGGCTGATCAAAACAACCAATGAGCGACTAATTTATTGATAACATACCGTTGTCTTTAATTGCTCTTTCAATCAACTCCTCAGAGAAGCCCATTCCTAAAAAGTGTTCAACCACCTTATAGTTTGAAGGACCAGCAGACAAACTCGCCTTGAAACAAACAAAAAGGAAGTTAGATTTACACTTCTACAGTTGAATGCTGTTTAAAAAAGAGGCTGAACTTTTGACCCTTTACATATCAATGAACCAATTTGGGTGATAACGGTCAAACAGGAAACCAAAACCACCTGTAATAGAACAGCCTATTGAAAGCAGTTGTTGGAAGTGCCTGCTGCTTAAAGTTCTAATTTCACTTGTTTAAGTGTATGACAAACTCTGACTATTTGATTGCTAACACATATATAAGAGACATTTCATAAAATAGTACAGTAGTAAATGTAGGTCTAAAGTAGATGTGGATCGGTAACCTTATTATACCCTTAAATAATCAGTTTTGTTGACAGTTGCATGAAACAGATAACCAGGCATTCAAAACTGATTATTGCAAGTTCAAGTAGCAATATCAGATCACCATCATAGTAAAACATTCTAGACAAACATCTAGTATTAAATTAGATCAATTACCTCCCCATTACTAACAATAGGTTCAGCAGTAGTTACAGCACTTGGACCAGAAGATGGTGTAATATCAAGTTCATCTTCAGTATTCCAATCAATATCCTCGTAGTCCTCACCAGAAGCATTATCACCCTATACAGGTGAAATCACTTAAAAGGATTAAACAATTGACAAATAATAACATTAACTTAGCAATATGGGGTCTGCAAGGAGATACCATTTCTCTTTAATCTCGCACAAGAAAAGCTCTCAATCTGTTGAAGAAAAAGATACAAAAAAATCAAAATTAACACAGCCTCTACAACAAACGACTATGTTAGGAACAATTATCAACTGCTACTGAGATAAATGTATATATCTCTAATAAATTCAGTTATATTATTATCTGATCCTAATTATGCTTCTTTAAATTGCTATGATAACTTCACAAAAACGCACATCCAAACACTCCTAAAGCACACCACACTCACAAAATCAGCAAGTACTCAAATTCTTAACAACATCGTTTGCGAGGGTTTTCATGGAGATCAAGATTACTCTTCAAACGAATACTACATTTTGCTTAAGTAGCAACTAAGCATCTCACAGCATTTTAAAACTACTTATCTGATGTAATTAGACAGTTTTGGGTGCTCTTTTGGGATTGCTAATTTGAACAACTTGTGCTTATTCTTATAATTAAAAGCATATAATCAGCTTCACCATAAAGCCCAACTAATCAAATCGGTACTTTTGAATCTACCACAAATTGCTTAAGTTCAAGTGATTATTTTTTAACGAACTGATTAAAAATATGCTGGTTGGTACCTCCTGCTTGTATCTTAATGCTTATTTCAAAGTAAAATAAGCACATAATCAGTTTTTCGCCAAACACGTTATCACCTTAAAAAAAACCAGATAAGCACTTTATAAAAACCCCAATTCCCAAAACCCTCTAAAACAGCTTATTTCACCTTATAATCACATGAGTTAGGATCAAATGAGAAGAAAAAAAAATGACATGGGGGAAAAGAAAACCACAACCACATATTTCAGATGCACCTACAAAAGTAGATGCGTTTCCCCTTAAAATTATCCCTTTTACTTGAAATGGGCAGTCATTTTAGTTTTTCTTCTCACGGAACCCCTTACCATAATCACATAAGCATAAACAGTTTTCTTCATCCAGACACTCAAAAACCCACTTTTATTATATAAAAAAAACACCATCATTACATAACTGTTAAAAACCGTTCCAAATTTCCATAAAAAATCACTCCTTAGCCCCAAAAGAAAGTTCACAAAATAAAAAACCCTAATTATTAAGGGGGTGTTTGTTTAAGCTTATATGTGGGCGTATGAGCTTATTTGATTTCAGCTTATATTTATAAGCCCTAATTTTATCATATCATAATAATAAACTTATATAAACCCACAAGTCTCAAAATAAGCCAGAAAATAAGCTTAAACAAACACCCCCTTAATCAAACACCTTCTTGTTCTAATTAAAAATTAACCTACAAAAAAAAGCCATGCGAATTTGAGAAATGCAGTACCAGCAAACATCAAAACAATTAGGAATAAAAAAATGATTCAGGTGACTACAAATAACTGTGAAAATTGATTCAATCGATTGTGGAAATAAAGTAGGTAAAAAAAAGGGGAAATTACACATGTTACAAGATAGACAGAGGGAGCTTTGATTCTCCTTTGCCAATTAGGAGAGAGAGAGAGAGTTATAGGAGTTTGACGAAGGAAAAAATTATTCGTCACTCACGAGAAAAGCATATTAAGTAATGGTACTTTTTTGTTTCAATAAACTTTTTTACACGCACTACTGTGTGTTTTTATACACCTACACGCGCCATTTACATATATAGTAAATTCAATGTTCTAAAAGGCGTGAGGCGTGCCGTGGCGGCACAACCACGCCTCAAGCCTTACGCGCCTTTGCGAAGCCTTGGCGTTTCTTAAGGCGGCAATAAAATATTTATAAATTTATGTATTTATTATTTTATATCATTTTATAAGAGCAATTTCAAATACTAAAGCCCAAATCCCAAATAGCCAGGCCTAAATACGAGGCCCAAGTAAGAATTAAGTTTTGAAATTACGAGGCCCAAGAAAGAAATAACCAAATACTTGAAATTCAAGCCCAAATCCATAAATCCCCTAAATGCTTCTAAAAATGGCGCCAGCCCTTAATAAAAAGGCGCGCCTTTGCACGCCTTTTCGCGCCTTATTCCACGCCTTTTCACAAGACGCCTAGACCTCACGCCTTGGTCCATTTCGTGGCGCCGAGGCCACGCCTCGCGCCTTGGCGGCGCCTTGGCACGCCTTTTATAACACTGAGTAAATTACTAAATTCTGTATTTTTGTTTTTTANTTTTTTTTTTTTTTTTTTTTTTTTTTTTTTTTTTTTTTTTATCTATATGTAAAATGATTTTTTTTTTGAAATATATGTAAAATGATTTGTTTACAACTAGTTTTGAAACCGTGAAGGTAAAAATTTTGGGGAAATAGTATAACAGAAAAATAATATATTAATAATTTCGTTTTGAAGTTAACTATTGTGACAATTATTAAATTACTAAATTCTGTATTTTTTTTTACTTTTTTTTATTTTTATTTTTTTTACTTTTTTTTATCTATATCTAAAATGATTTGTTTACAACTAGCTTTGAAACCGTGATGGTAAAAATTTTGGGGAAATAGTATAACAGAAAAATAATACTCCCTCCGTCCCAAAATTATTGTCCCCCGACAAAAAAACACACAGTTTAAGAAAACATAATCATTACTGCATTCTCTCTAATTTTTTTGCAAAATATCATTTTTACCCTTATGCAATTAATTAAATCTTTGAATAATGTTTGTAATTAATAATATCATTAGGTGCAATATAGTAAACTTGGTACATTATTCACAACTATATTTGAAAGGAGACAATAATTTTGGGACATCTCAAAATGAAAAGAGGAGTATGAATTTGGGACGGAGCGAGTATATTAATAATTTTGTTTTGAAGTTAATTATTGTGACAATTAGTAAATTATCGATTTTGTAATGTTAAAATTTATTTTATAAAATTATATTAATTTTTTATATTTATATAGCTATAATATTTGTGTACGCACGAGTTTTTACATAATTTTTTCATCATGTGTTAATATTGATAAATAATTTATATGGATTTTTTGGTTGCATGAAGGATTTAACTTTTTTTAACTGACATGATGTTTAAGTTGATCTTGTTTAAATTTAACTATTTATATCATGTTCTAGACATCATGTTTTTTTAGAAGCACATAATGACCTTGAAAAAATATGCACCATTGTTATATCTAGAATATCATCTATTTATTTTAATCTCACGGACTCACGGTAATGTGTGAGGTCGTACGTTCATTACGATATTTATATTCCTGTTAATAATAATCTAAGCTGGTTTTTAAATATGTGCGCGGGTCAAACTTATAAAAAAGAATAACATGAGTTGTTATTAATGTGAACAGTAAAAAAAACAATATTTTTGATATGATATCTTTACTTAATCTTGTAAAAATAATACATGAGTCATTCGTATATTTATAATAACGTGTATTCATTCACATGTCATAATAACTGTTTTTTTAAGTCCATGCAAATATATTAGTTTAATATATCCTAATAATAATATTTGTAACTAACAACAACATATTGTTGTATTTTCATTATAAAATATAAGGATATTTATTAAATTTATAAAGTTATTAAAAATTTTGTAAAATGATTTTATACTTAATTCAAAATTTAATAGACTTTAATAATACCCTTTTCTGTTTAAGATTTTTTTAAAAAATAAAAATTGACACATGTGCTTTTTAGTACATTTTAAATTAAACAAAACAAATTAATAGTTTGACCAATTTGAGCTTCAATTTTGACTTTTATTAGCTAATCACATTATTCAATTTTGCCACTTGTCAAAATAGAGTAACCTGATTGATCCCAAAAAAAAAGTCTATAAGACTGTTTTGGCAAAATTGCTCTAAAATAATGTAATTCTTTTATTATATAAAATATTTTTCAAAAGTTATCGCCAATAAGTTGTTCACTAATAGCTAAGTAAGTTTGATCAGCTTTTACATATTACATTTACTTAAATTATTATTGCAAATCAATTAATTGTGGGTAAAAGTGTTATTTTTTTAAAAAGTAACTAAAAAAAGTCATTAATATGTTTTTCCTAAATTATGTGTTGTTTGTCACAAGAAATTTGTTTTGGAACAAAAAGAGTACATAATACTTTTACATTATAAAATGAAAAGTATTGAGAAACTACATGATTTACTTTGAAACAACTATGTCTTTATTTTACCTAAATAATGTTTGAAGTCATTTGTATCAATTTTGTTACATTTTGTTTATTTTATAGAGTTTCGACTACATTTTATAAGTATAAACTCGGATTTCATATACTTAATTACTTGTTGTATGATTGAAGAGTCCAAGGTGTGAAGTATCATGATAATTTATCATTTGGGCAATTTCATATATCTTTTTTCAAAAATTAAAAGTTTTACATTTATCTAAAACATGTGTCCATAAGTATTGTACATTTGTAGTAAACGGTTGTGATTTAAGTAAATGTAATAATTCTAATCAAAATGAGGTGATATATGAAATTCCCCTTTATCAACTATATAGTATTTTTGTACCTTTTTAAGTAAAATGTTGAACTTGAATATATATAATTTTGTGGTTGTTGATTTAAGTCTTATTTTTATTTTTTCATGTTACCAATTTGAGTTGTTTCTAAAATAATCTCTACTTTCTTAAATTAAAAATGTTTACATTCTTCAATTAATTAATTTACTTACTAAATTTCATATTTTGTCAATTATAATCAATCTTTTAAGAAAGGTTAATTGCTATATTTGTTGTTGCGTTTTAATCGTCAAAGTCTACATTCATTGTATTTACCTTAAAAAAAAGAAAAAAAAAAGGCTAAAACACGTATTAGTACCTTGAACTTTGTAAACTAGATCATCTAGTACCCTAGACTTTCAAAGGTGCATAATAGTACCCCGAACTTGATAGAATGAAATTTATACTACCCTATACTACATTAACTCAACAATTCATTGCTATTTTATTCTAAAAAATTAATTTTATAAAGTCACTTGTACTATAAATGATTTATGGTTAAAATTTGCAAATTAATCATATTTTTTCTTAATTTTTAATTATTTTTTATTTTTTTTATAAATAAATATAATTATTTACGTAATTATTTTATATATGAAGAAATTATAAGCAAGATTTATTTTAAAGTTATTTTTATAACATTGCGTTTAATATATATATTCATATCATATAATTAAATGTTTGTTTCAAATCATTGTTAAATCAACTTATAACTAGCTATATAGGATTTTTTGTAATTTTGAATTTAACATTTATGCATACGAAGAAATAAATAATTAAATTTTTATGGTCTCAAATTTATCTAAAACAAACATTTAATCCTATAATACGGATATGTATATATCATCACTAGTGCGATAAATTAATTTTGTATAAAGTATTATATTTAAACTACTCTCATTTTCAAAACTAAATATAATGTCATATTAAATAAACGAAAAAAGGAAAGTAACTAAATTTTATGAAAAAGTATATTTATTTATCCTAAATTGATCTGAAAATCATTTTTATTACAATAGTATTTAATAAATTGATTTTTTAGCATAAAAACCAATTAGTATTTTTTGAGTTAATTTAGTATAGGGTAGTAGTAATTCTAATTTTTCATGTTCGAGGTATCATTCTATACCTTTAAAAGTCTAGAGTACTAAATGATTCAGTTTGTTAAGTTGAGGGTATTAATATCTTTTTCTCTTTAAAAATTTAATGTTTGTTAGAAAATAACAATATGAAAGAGAAAATATGCATTTAATGCATTAAATATATTCATTAATAATTTTGTTAACCGCGTCACTTCAAATTTAATGTGGTTGGTGAAATCAATATTTGATTTGTCGCAAAATAAAAGTCCATAACTAAAATTATATTCGTATAATTTTAAGTATGGACATTTAAGATACAACCAAATTTAATAATTTGCTATATCTACTCATGATTGTAAGGAAATAATAAAAGTATAGCAATAACTATGGGTATGTTTGCCAAAATTGGAGCTAGAGCTGGCAAATTGGGTACCTGTTAGGACCTGTTAAGACCTGTTAAGGAAAAAAATATACTATGCAATTTTTTTATTTTTTAAAATAATTGTTTTTAATATTCTAGGGTTCAATATTTAACTTTTTTGATACATAAAACGTATAACTGTCATACTCAAACCACCAAAACCAAGTGTTAAACGAGTCGTTTTCATGTTTGAAACTTATGTTATTCGCGCGCTCCGAACCTGTTAAGACCTGTTAAGACACGATTTGCCAGCTCTAATTTGGAGCTGAAGCTGGGACTAGAGCTGGGGCTGGGGCTTATATTATAAGCCGAAACTATAATTTTTATTTTTATAAACTTGTTTGGCAAATTACTTTAAGTCGGAGTTTATTATTGTAAAATTACTAAAAGTGGCATATAATTAATTTAACATATGTATATATTAGATATTTTTGTGGGTAATGAAGTAATTTAACATATTATAAGCCCCGTCTAAAAATTTTAGCCTCATATCTCAGCTGGAGCTTATAATTTCAAAAGTCCGAGGCTAATAATATAAGCTTCTACGCCAAACGAAGCTAATAATATAAGCTCGGCTTATTTTTGAAGTTTAAGCCCCAATTAGCCTCCTCATAAGAGCATCCACAATGGGTAAAGCTTTTAAAAGCTTTTTACTATTTCAAAAAGTCATTTTAAGAGGTTTTTTGCATTGCTTCAAAAGCTTTTTGAAAAGCTTTTCTTCAAAGACTTGGTGAACGTCAAGTCTTTGCTCAAAGCTTTAGTCATTAAATGCATTTTGCATTAAATGCATTAAATGCATCAAGTCTTAAAGACTTTATGCATTGTAGATGCTCTAAACACACCCTATATCTAAGTGAACATACTTGTTGTGAAAAATTATAATAAACATCTATACAAGCTAGATAACTTTGACTATAGTTGTTATTCACTTATCTATACTACTTTATAAAGTATTTAGGACTTTCTAAATAAATAAGTCTTAAAAATTTTAAGACCAAAAATATTTCTTTAATAGGAAATTAATAAGTTATTACTTAATGTTATTCACAATAGCTTCATTGACAATTTTCATAAAGAACAAGTAACATCCCTTCATACACTTTGTAACAACCTTTAAATATTTATAGAATTCATTAATGCAATCAAATATTTATACAATCCATTAAGTGTCGACTTGTAACAACCCAAACCCCAATGGCATATAAGCCAACCTAAAAACTCAAACACCAATAAGAAACACACTCTCTCTTCTTTTTCCGAGCACCGATAAAAAAAACACACACAAAATTAGATAAATCTACTCTCACCTTAGTGTTCGGTTACTTACATTAGAAATAAATAGGCTTTGCTTCTCGGATTATAGCAATAGAATGACAACTTTTATTTAGATATGAAATAATTTGCATTGCTATTGCTTATAGTTATTTTAATTAAAAGTTGTCATTTATTCATAAAATTACTGTTAAAAAAAATATAAATAAAAAACATTTGCTCGTCATAAAATTATGCACCAAATATCTGCCGCCGCATGACACAAATACCCTTCTAGTTTGTTTAATGTCTCGAAAGTTTCAAGACAATTAACAAAGAGATAAATGAAGTCAAGTTCGTGCGTTTGATGAAAGCTATATTGCATTTTCATTAAAGTGAATGTAGCATTTTTTTATCATAGTTACGCATAGGGCTGTAAACGAGCTGAACGTTCAGTGAAAATTTCATGAACCGTTCGGTAAAAAGTTCGTTTATGTTCGTTTGTTTATTAAATGAACGAACATGAACAATATTTTATGTTCGTTTAGTTAAATGAACGAACATGAACAAATGTCGCGTCCGTTCATTTATGTTCGTGAACGTCCGATTATGCGTTCATTTATTTTTATTTATTTATTTATGTTCGTATATCATATCTTTTAATTGTATAATTTTAAAATTGGTTTGTTTTAACTTATAAAACAATATATTGTGCATAATTTAATAAAGTTTATATTCGTTTGTCTATGTTCATTCATGTTTGATCGTTTATGTTCGTTTAGCGTTCGTTTAGTATCTTAATGAACAAACATAAACAAGAAAATCCGTCCGTTTAAGGGTTCATGTCCGTTTATTGTCCGGTTAAAATCAAACGAACGAACATGAACAATACTCCGTTCGTGTTCGTCCGATTCGTTTACAGCCCTAGTTACGCACTACTTACATTTTTATCGGATGAGTTTTGTTATGCGGTATTCATAATAGAGAAAACCTAAATAATTTTCATTAATTATAAAAGAAAAAGCAGCCTCAAGTTTTGGGGCGAAGCAAAAAGAGTAGTTAGAGTGGAAGGTGTGGTGACAAGGGTGAGTTACTCGTTTGGGGCCCACCACTTACACCTTTATTTTTTTTATTCATTTTATTAAAATACACAAATTCATTTCATTAATACTTAAAATAAAATACAACACAATAAATATTACACACAACTAAAAATAACGTTAAAAAAGACAAAAAAAACGATACGAAATAAAATACAATGACTTATAACGAAACTAATTATTCCTATTCTGTTGAATTTGTTCCCATTGTTGTTGTTGCCAAACATGCTCGATGAGACATCGTTGAAGCTTTCGGTGTGCGCGTTTATCGTTTAGTTCTTTTGTTTTTTTTCTTTGCACTGCGCAACGTTCAACCCACGTCTGTTGCATATTTGGTGTCGGAGGAATATACATTTCGGCAGCTTCGGATATCGCAAATTTTTGATCTTTCAAGATCATGTTATGCATTATGATGCACGAGATGATTCTCCGTAACTTGACGATAGTAAACGCACGCGCCGGTTGGGTAATAATACGCCAACGTCCTTGGAGGACACCAAAAGCTCTTTCGATATCTTTTCTAGCACTTTCTTGTTTCATTTTCCATGCGGCGGCTTTTTGGTTGTTTGCAACCGTAAAGGATTTGACAAAAGCTGCCCACTCTGGGTAAATTCCGTCAGCTAGATAATACCCATGCTTAAATTTTGTTCCGTATACTTCAAACGGAACAACATCGCCGATGCCATCAATAAGGTCGTCGAATAACGGAGAATTATATAAAACGGTTAGATCGTTATTCGCACCTGCAACACCAAAAAATGCATGCCAAATCCACAAATCATACGACGCAACAGTTTCAAGCATTATAGTTGGATACTTTTTATCACCTCTGTGAAATTGCCCTTGCCATTCTTCCGGACAATTTTTCCATTCCCAGTGCATACAATCGATGCTTCCCAACATTCCCGGAATCTTATGAACCATGCTATGTGTGTGGTATAAGTTGCGAATGTCATCCTCGGTTGGTTTTCTTAAAAACTCTTTCCCTAAACAACTGGATAATGCACATAGTAAAAAAATCTAGACAATCGCATGCACAGTGTTCACCTATTTGTAAATACCCATCTAATGCATCAGCATGAATCCCGTAAGCCAATTGGCGTAGTTCACATGTGCATTTCATAATCACACTAAAACTCATTACACCCCGACAATCAGGTCGTTGTCTAAAGAAATCAAAATGCGATGGAAGAGGATTATGAGTTTCAATAAAAGTTTCGATACCTTTGACTATTTCTAAGAATAGTTTTTGGCTCATACGAAAACGACGTCGAAAATTTTCTTCCGTATACGGGGGATGTATTTACGGTGTTGTGAAAGACCGGCTTCTTGGTTTTGCAACAATTGCTCGTTTTCAAACTCTTGGAGAATCATCTCTAGCTCCGTTATCTCTCCAAAGTCGCTAACACTTGAATAAGATGAGTCGCTCATGTTTCTTGCTTTTAGTATGTGTAAGTGTATGAAATATATTTGGTGTAAATTTGATTGAAATGTAAACTATGTTATGCTATTTATAGAGGAAAATAAGTTACTTTTGTAAATAATAAAAAAAGTATACGTTGTAAAATAAACGTTACTCAACGTTACAAAAACAAAACAAAACAGTATAAAAATGAAAAAGCTGCAACTAGTACACAAACTTAGCTCGTTGCCTGCACGAAGAGGGAGGAAACGGCGAGCTACAACGAGCCCCACCCGGTGTGGTGGTGAGCTGCAACGAGGCAAAATGGGACTCCACGTCAGACGGCGAGCATGGGAAACGAGCCCACACCTTCCCCTCTTAAAGATAAAATTGATGCATACAATGAAGCTTATTGCCTATTCTTTGCCTGTTGCTTTATTTAAGGCGAGGTGTTTTTTTTAAAGGCAACATATATTAATAAACAAGCAAGATGCTAAAGTTACACGAACACGAACATAATAAATTGACGAACCTAAATTTAAACTCACTACACTGGCTAACCGACCCTACAACCTTAAGGGGATATCACAAATTGGATATCATACTTACTAAGATATAACTCAGACATACTAAACCCACCAAAGCACAACAACACTTTAGGGCAAACACCTGACAGAAAGCATGACACGGATTGACAACCGACCACAGACCATGACCTCACACATGAAACCTAACCCCCACCAGAGACTTGAAACACCCAAAACACACACTTCCGAACATATAATCTAACCAAGTGGTGGCATTGCGAATAGTGAAGATTGTAATTCAAAGAAAATAACCCTTAAAGTATGAACATCACCTAATGAAAACCCCCAAACTCAAACGATTGTCCCTCAACTCTTGCTTTACCGACCTTTGGCTTACAACCTACCTCTCACCATCTCACAACCTAAATAGCAACCTTACCATCTCACGGCTTTACTATCTTAACCATCTGACAACAACCTAAACACCTCACAAAACTCAAAATCTCCACTCCTAAACCATTTTACAACCTCAATATATCCATGACCTGAACCATCTCACGACCTCATAATATCA
>LBNU01014468.1:75336-102144 GCA_014162995.1 Artemisia annua | reverse complement strand
TAAGTTGTGATGTTACCACAACTTTTGTTGGTCAATAAGTTCCTAAGTTGTGATGTTACCACAACTTTTGTTAGCATGGCATGAAAAATGTTGGTGCCTTTATTTCTGTCAGTTGAGGTCGAGTCAAAAACTGTGTTTGCCACTAATTTTTGTCATAAATAACTTGGCTGCCTCAGGACCCGTGCGAAAATGATTGTTTAAATTTTCGGGTTGTTAGTATGATGGTGAGGCCCAAATATACAACAATAGTTTATTGACATTTAAAGAGTATATGTGAAGAGACTTTTTTCAAGATGTTACACTGAAAAGAGTCTCTTCACATGTAATTTTTTAATATGTATAAGTTACATAAATTATTTTAAATATGAAGCGATTACATTAATGTTGGATACCTTTTATATTCATCCCCGTGCGATGCACACAGGTTTGGAATGCCTCAGGACTCATGCAATGCTGATGCGTGGGTTTCGCAACCTTCGCAGTAGGTTTTACCTCTCAAGGGATCTTGAGAAGCTTGCAATCCCCACCAGGCAGTGTACCTGACCGATGTAGTATAGTGAAGTGGCAAGTACCGGGGGATTGATCGTTCTCTCGGGGAATAGTGTCGTTAGGATTGAAACCTACTCTAATTTAGGTCTAAGGGTTGAAGGATGATTCTTTTTGTATTTTTATATTTTATGAAAGCAAGTAAAATATCTCGGTTTTGGAAGAGTGAACGCAATTAGTTGCTAGCCAACTAACCCAAATATCTACTATAATTGCAAATAAAATAAAATAACAAGAAAAGTAAATTGGTTGTGAAACTTATATGGAGAGAAGTGTGTTTACTTAAATTTCACTACTCCCTAGCTATCTTTTACCGGTTAATTGGTTTGTTACAATTGTGTGGATGACGGGTTGTATTCCTTTAAACCATTCGTAGGGCCGTGTACGATCTTCCCTAACTCTATAAGCTCCTACTTCACTCTATGTCGAGCCGACAACTAGCTCCTAACATGAGATCACTAGAATTCACTTATGCATTAAATACAACCATATAATCGTAGTACACATCCGATTCATGTTTCTTAAGACGTTCAAGCAAGTTACCATATAGGAGGTTAGCCAGTTTTCTTAAGCCTAACATCGAGATCACCTACCCACAACAATCAATAACAAACCAACAACAAGTAATCAATAGCTAGGTTTCATTAGATCCAAGAAAATACAAGAGAAACCTAGCCTAACATGTTAATTAAAAGACAAGCATAAGATATAATCATGCAACACATAGACATATTGAATGATTTGAAGGAAGACTTATCTTTAATTAAGCATGAGTGAATTAAGGTTGGAAAACCCTTGAAAATACTGTAAAACACGACCTAGGGTTTATCCCTAAAGTTCTCCCAAAAGTTACACACCTAATGAATGAAAATTGGAAAAGTATATATAGATTTACACTTTGACGGCGTCAGGTTATAGGTCCTGACGCCGTCAACTCGCCGTGTCTAGGGTTCTCGGATCACCTAGATCTACTTCTGACGCCGTCACTCTTTAAACCTTTTGGGCCGTCTCTCTTTAGCTTAACACCTGACGGCCTACTTTCTTAACACCTGACGCCGTCAGGTGTAAATGTGATAATTCCTTCCTTGGTCGTCTAGTAGAGTCCAAATCCACCTCTTCATCTTAAGGTGACGGCGTCAGCATCCAAAGCCTGACGTCGTCAGGTAGGAATTCCAGCTTGATTTGAGACTTTGTCGTTTTCTTCACTTTTATGCTCCAAAAACGTCCAAAATGCAATGTTTTTGAGAATTCCTCCTGAAAGTACCTAAAATGACAACAGGAACGAATTAAGGCAATATTTGATCATAAAATAACGATTTAGGGGTTAAATGACCCCCTAAAAGCATAACACTTTTCGCCTCATCAAATACCCTTACACTTGAGATTTGCTTGTCCTCAGGCAAATGCGCTTTTATTCCAATCAAAATATGAGCTAGGGTTCATTTAACACTAATATAAAAGTAATTACAACAAATAGTTATTCCACCCTAGTCATAAAAAGCACGGAAATCATACACTAGACCTTTAGCAATTTGATTACCATAGGCATGGGAAAGGATCAAAAACCTTCTCTATTTGGCGTAAGCACCTAAGATAAACTATCAAAGAGGGCTTTTCAAGGGTTGTTAGGTGTAGGGATATGATAAACACGGTTTGTTGGAATAAAGGGTATTTTTAGTGGTGGCGAGTTAACTATCTTGATCAAATACATGCACAATGTGGCGTTGCTAAGCCAAGACTCGACTCAACTTAAGCTAAAAAGAAAATAACAAAAACATAAATAAACATAAAATGAAACGGGATGGTAGTCCGTATGTTTTTTCTACTTTTCTTTTTCCAATTTTTTTTCGTTTTTCTTGTTTTTTCGATTTTTTTTTTAATACACTCTTGCCCTACCATCCAAAATAATACATCATAGGGGCCTCGGTTCTCCCCTTACACTTGAACTTTTACATACTTTACAATTAACTATTCTAATGACTCGAATTAAGATAATTGAAAAACTTGGAGTACTTTAAAATATTAACGCACATATGGGGGTAATAATTGACTTCTTCCCCATTACTCCATTACATTAGTACTTTACCCATGAGTCCCAATCGTCCCAAAACAATATGTACAAGGATATGACTCGACTTAGCAACCATGTAATCAATTAGACAATTAACTAAGGGTTTAAACAAATGTTGTCACAATAATGCACTAAAGATGAGTGCATACAAGGTAGGCTAAGGCGATTTGGGTGTACATTTGGGGTGGATTGTAAACAAATTCTTCCTTTAAGTAAAATGCTTAAAGTTAGAAACGAAAAGATAGGCTCTGAGGGGTGTACTAGGGGTATCGTGTACTAAAAATGAGTACATCGCAAAGGTGTGGGAGAATTATTTGACCAATGTAGCCAATGTAATTATAATACAGGTGTAAAACAAGCGTATATCCTAATGCCTCTTATCATGTTGTAAATCTAACTACACGAATGTAGTCTCACTTGTGGACTTGGTATGGTCACTAACGCAAGTTCTAGAATCTAAATACTACTGGTACACACACAAGCACCAACAATGAATGTTTTCCTAACAATTCTAGGGGTGAACCTCACATATTTGGGGGGGAAATTTTGAGTGGTATGGTTTTTTTTTGCTAGTCATACAATTCCCTATCCATGGGACACTTATTAAGACCAAAGTTTCACTCCTATATGTTGTAAAAAAATTTAAATTTGGCGCTAAAATTGCCCTAACAAATAATTCTCTCGGTTTTATTACACATCTACCATTAAACAAACAAAAATCAAGCGTAATAGCATTTTCTAAGGTGTCTTCATTTACCCCCCCCCCCTTATACTTAAACCGAACATTGTCCCCAGTGTTCACATAAAAGATGTAAAAGTAAAGAAAATGAAAGAATGAAACAAATACTCCCCTGATTCGTTTGATGTGGATCGTGTGGTAACATGGTTAGGTCTTCTTCCAAGATGATGTGATATCTTCAAGATTAAAGCGACGCCAAAAACTTGATNAACATTGTCCCCAGTGTTCACATAAAAGATGTAAAAGTAAAGAAAATGAAAGAATGAAACAAATACTCCCCTGATTCGTTTGATGTGGATCGTGTGGTAACATGGTTAGGTCTTCTTCCAAGATGATGTGATATCTTCAAGATTAAAGCGACGCCAAAAACTTGATGTCATGAATTAAATGCCATGTTCATCTTCTAGTCCAATATAACCTGTTAAACCTGAGAAAACAATCTAGGCAAACCTTACGTAAAATCGGCGGTAAAATCTATATAAGGATATAATGCTTGTGGAATGAAAGTTTGCATATTCCTGGAATTAGAGATGCAGTAAATTTCATAATCCCGGCAGAAAAACTAAATTTTAAAAACTTTTCTGGAATTAGCACCTGACGCCGTCAGGTTGTAAAGCTGACGCCGTCAGAACTGATCTGACAGAATTTTTATGTTTAGTTTCCGGAAAATTTCTGGAAAAACAAATATCTCAATTCCTGGAATCCTACAAAATTTCATTATGACTCGATACAAGCATTTGACTCAAACAAATACTAATATGTATGTTCATTTTATATTGCTATGATTCATGTTCAATTCGTTCTTTTAAACAAATTTAGATTTCCCTTACACTTATCTTTTGCAAATTACTTTTATATGTAGTTAAGACGAAGTTAAAAACAAAATAAAGCATTTTCACAATGTAATTTGAAACATGAATTGTTAGCAATAAAAATAAAACATACATACGGAAACAAATAAAATCAAACAAACAAACAAACAAAACAAATAAAGCTTGGGTTGCCTCCCAAGAAGCGCTTTTCTTTATTAATGAGTCTTGTAGCTAGACTCAAAGTCACTCTCTATTAAGTGACTCCATCGTTGGTCACGGTTTCTAGGTCATCCTCGGGCTTAGTCTTATATTCCGGACCTAGTTGCAAGCATTCTTTGTAAAAACCAAATATAATACCCATAACATAGTCTACTCCCTTACGTCTATCCTCATCATTCCTATAGTAGACCGCTTGCTTATGCTCCTTCTCGATGTTTGATAAAAGCTGGAATTGCTCTATCCTATATGGCATTTGGTAGGCTACCTCATCGGTCTCGTCCTTGAATCTAACTATCCCTAGAGATGGGTCATAGTTCATTCTAGAGGCTTCAACAAACAGCTTACCAAAAACTACTTGAGTTAAGCATGCATCTATTACCAGACGAATATCTTCTACGATCACAAAGTCGGTGACATAGGTGAAGTTTCCTACATACACACGCAATCCTCTTATTCTCCCCACAATGTTACTCATCTAACCTGTGTTGGGAAATATCCTAAGTCCAAGTTGTTTTTTTATTATCCAATTATAATGGGTCCTAGTCATGATGTTTATGGGAGATTTAAGATCTATGTAAGCTTTCCACACATGCACATGCCCAATGTTGCATGGTATGTTGATGTTGGATGGGTCACCTGTTTTAATAATTGGATTACCTAGGAAGCATGGTGTCACGGGGTCATCGAATAAATCCTTATGGTATGCACGTTCTTCCATAGTGGGTACCTTATTGAAGTAGTCCTCTCCATCATCTACTTCTTCTACTTCTTTATTCTTATTCTCCTCAACTTCCTTAACTTCATCCTTATGTTCACTATCTACTTCATTTTATCGATTGGCTTAATAGTGACAACGTTAACAAAGTGGACATGTTTGGATGATGAGGGGTCCTTGGTTTGCGGTCCGCCACTTGTGTTCCTAGCGTCCTTATTTGGCGGTGACAACCCTTGGTTGTTGAGGGCTTTCAATAAGTTGTCTATTTTGTTGGTCATCTCCGTTTGTTGTTGATTAAATTCGGATTCGAACTTAGTTATACGAGCTTCTTGAGATGCCATAAATTTAGACATCAATCCTTCAAGATTATTGGTACTACCATAGTTATTGGAAGGATTGTTATTGAAAGTNGTCCAAGTTGTTTTTTTATTATCCAATTATAATGGGTCCTAGTCATGATGTTTATGGGAGATTTAAGATCTATGTAAGCTTTCCACACATGCACATGCCCAATGTTGCATGGTATGTTGATGTTGGATGGGTCACCTGTTTTAATAATTGGATTACCTAGGAAGCATGGTGTCACGGGGTCATCGAATAAATCCTTATGGTATGCACGTTCTTCCATAGTGGGTACCTTATTGAAGTAGTCCTCTCCATCATCTACTTCTTCTACTTCTTTATTCTTATTCTCCTCAACTTCCTTAACTTCATCCTTATGTTCACTATCTACTTCATTTTATCGATTGGCTTAATAGTGACAACGTTAACAAAGTGGACATGTTTGGATGATGAGGGGTCCTTGGTTTGCGGTCCGCCACTTGTGTTCCTAGCGTCCTTATTTGGCGGTGACAACCCTTGGTTGTTGAGGGCTTTCAATAAGTTGTCTATTTTGTTGGTCATCTCCGTTTGTTGTTGATTAAATTCGGATTCGAACTTAGTTATACGAGCTTCTTGAGATGCCATAAATTTAGACATCAATCCTTCAAGATTATTGGTACTACCATAGTTATTGGAAGGATTGTTATTGAAAGTACGGTTTGAGGACGAACCGTTTTGTTGGAAACCATTAGGTGGATTGGAGGAATTGTTTTGGGGCGTGTTTTGGTTCTGTTTCCACCTAAAGTTTGGGTGATTTCTCCAAGAGGGGTTGTAAGAATCACCGTAAGGGTTTGGCTCGGGTTTTGAAAGTGTACCACTTTTCTCCCGCTCCGTCGGTAGGCGAGGATGCGCAGTCCGCAAAAGCTTGTTCGGGGAGTTCCATTCAATCACGAGTGTCGTGGGGACCACTGCAATACTCACATGAAGAAGTGATTTTGTTCACATAGCTTGAAGTTTTAGGAGCTTCGTAGGATTTCATGAGATACTTGACTTGGTCCTCAAGTTCCATGATCCTACGGTCGGAAGTGCTTGAATTATTCGAAGGCAAAGATATTGCCTTGACCGTTTTGTTCAAATCATGGGGATCATTCCAACTTTCGTTGTCATAGAGAGAAAGATCTTCTATGAGTTCCCATGATTGTTCCGTACTTAGATCACGTAGCTTGCCACCGGCCGCTTGGTCAATGGTTTGCCTCGTGGGGATATTGATATGGTCAGAGAAGATTTGGACTTGGAGCCAAAGGTCTATGCCATGGTGAGGGACTTTTTGGAGTAAGTCCTTGAATCGAGTCCATGCCTCGTAGAGGGTTTCGCCTTGACGTTGTTGGAACATCAAGATGTCATTCCTTAGCTTTGTGGTTCTCCCTGGTGGGAAAAATTGAGCAAGGAAGCGAGTGGTGAGATCATCCCAAGAGGTGATGGATCTTGCGGGTAGACGTTCTAGCCATTGACTAGCTTGGTCTCGCAGAGAGAATTGGAAGAGACGTAATCGGGTCGTCTCTCGAGTTTCAACATCAAGGTCTATGGAGTCAACGATTTAAGAAAATCCTTGAGATGTTGATTTGGATCTTCGGAACGAAGTCCATGGAATGCACATCCGCTTTGCACCAACCGGATGGTGTCGGATCGCAAAGGAGACACATTGGCTCCTTGGGTGAGCTCAATGGTGTTTCAATAGCCTTGGTGGCTCGGACGGGAGTATTCTCCTAAAGTGCGGGCTCTAGGAGGTGGGTTTGGTTGGGGTAGTGGGTTGTTGGGATCAAAGATATTACCACCTTCCATGATGTCGAATGGTAATGGTTACGAACAAAGAAACGAAGAAAAAGGATAGACTAAAGAAAACCTAGAAAAATAAAATAAAAATCTCACTAGATAGGAATCTAATGAGTAGACCTAAGTAAGAATAAAAATTCAACCTAAGCAATAACTATTCCCCGGCAGCGGCGCCAAAAACTTGATGCGTGGGTTTCACAACCTTCGCAGTAGGTTTTACCTCTCAAGGGATCTTGAGAAGCTTGCAATCCCCACCAGGCAGTGTACCTGACCGATGTAGTATAGTGAAGTGGCAAGTACCGGGGGATTGATCGTTCTCTCGGGGAATAGTGTCGTTAGGATTGAAAACTACTCTAATTTAGGTCTAAAGGTTGAAGGATGATTCTTTTTGTATGTTTAAAATTTATGAAAGCAAGTAAAAGATATAATCATGGTAGGTTTCATTAGATCCAAGCAAACACAAGGGAAACCTAGCCTAACATGTTAATTAAAAGACAAGCATAAGATATAATCATGCAACACATAGACATATTGAATGATTTGAAGGAAGACTTATCTTTAATTAAGCATGAGTGAATCAAGGGTGGAAAACCCTTGAAAATACTGTAAAACACGACCTAGGGTTTATCCCTAAAGTTCTCCCAAAAGTTACACACCTAATGAATGAAAATTGGAAAAGTATATATAGATTTTACACTTTGACGGCGTCAGGTTATAGGTCCTGACGTCGTCAACTCGCCGTGTCTAGGGTTCTCGGATCACCTAGATCTACTTCTGACGCCGTCACTCTTTAAACCTTTTGGGCCATCTCTCTTTAGCTTAACACCTGACGGCCTACTTTCTTAACACCTGACGCCGTCAGGTGTAAATGTGATAATTCCTTCCTTGGTCGTCTAGTAGAGTCCAAATCCACCTCTTCATCTTAAGGTGATGGCGTCAGCATCCAAAGCCTGACGCCGTCAGGTAGGAATTCCAGCTTGATTTGAGACTTTGTCGTTTTCTTCACTTTTATGCTCCAAAAACGTCCAAAATGCAATGTTTTTGAGAATTCCTTCTGAAAGTACCTAAAATGACAACAGGAACGAATTAAGGCAATATTTGATCATAAAATAACGATTTAGGGGTTAAATGACCCCCTAAAAGTGTAACACTTTTCGCCTCATCAAATGCACAGATGTTGGATCTAATTGTTTTTTCGTAATGTTCGGGACTAATTTTCGGTTCATGTTTGAAACTCTCATTTTTTGTGAAAGATGGACCTCGTTGTTCAAATAAATAACATTATTAAAAGCGGAATATAAAACAAATTTCCTTTTTAACAAAATTATAAAAACATAAAACATTAAAGTAATTAGTATATTCAAGAGTATAAATTATAACTCATATAATAAAAAATCAGATCCAATGACCCAAGTCCGAATCATAAACCCGCTCCAATCAATCAATAGACCCGAGATTTAACTAAACACAATTTTCTTCTCCTTTATATACTTCTTCGATTTAGAAGATTCTCATTGTTAAGATGATAGTGTGAAGATATTTTATTATATACTACGTACCATTTTCAATATGTAACATCGACATAATTTACACAGTCATATCAAATATCAAAGTCACGCAATATTCCAAGACATTTAATTAAGAAAGTGACATTAACACACCGCAAGACAAAAAACTACATTAGAAGCAAAAATATTAAAATGCACCAACAAAGTGTAGTAATAATTATTGACTAAAAATTGAATGCTCGTCACATTATTTTCAATAAACTTACTTGCTAACGAATCAATAGTATTAGCCCATTTATCGGTATTACATGAAGTAAAATATTGCATGTTTAATTTGTAACGTATTATTAATATGAATGCTAAGTATTCATTCCACCGGTGACTGTGGCGTTGTTCTTGCTGCTGTTGTTGTTGTTCTTGTTGTTGTTGTCTTTGTCGTTGTTGTTCATTGGCCTTTTGCATGTTTTGTTCTTGATACAATTTTTGTGACTTCTCGATCTCTTTCTTTTATGCTTCTTAACGCGCTGCAAAAAACAATTAGATATAGTTGATCGTTAGTAATTTAAATACAGTTAATCAATATATTGCATTTTTGATCAAATTGAAAATGTTCGTGCATGTTCCACTTAATTGATAATACAACGATGTGTAGGATCTCTTAAACCATTAGAGAAGATGATGTTACTACCAAACCTCCTAAGCACCATCTTTATGTCCTACATTGTTACACACACAAAACACACGTGAAATTTACATAAAACAATATAAATTTCAATATGCTAAATAAGTAAGACGATATGATGCTTACTTTACCACCATAATAAGTTGTAGCCCAATGTGCACGCGGTGTGGAGGAAGTTGTGGTTTGTTGTGTGTGATTTTTGACAAATTTTATAGTTGATAAAATATTTGTAACTCATGGACGGGAAGGTAAAAAGACTAACCACTATTAATTGAGACGTTTGAGTTGCTTGAAATCAATGTACACATACTAATTGAGATGTTTGAGTTGCTTGTAATCAACGTTGAAGGCTTTATATGATAGAATCAATTCATGGGACATTTATTATGACCCCTTTACATTTATAAGGCTAATTAAGCTTTATTATTATTATTATTATTATTATTATTATTATTATTATTGTTATTGTTATTATTATTTTTCTATGCTTACTTTTTTGTTTATAAAGTTATAAACAAATACTGAAACATGCATCCTTTTTTAGAACCACAATTTTTTTCACACGTATACCATCTATCTCACAATATATCTCACAAATGTATCAAGCGAGACTTGAACCCACAACCTCTAGGTTCTTAGGCAACTCACGTACCAGTAAACCAAAGTATCAATTAAATTTTGTGTAGTTGTAATTTATGCATCTAGCATTGTTTCTTTCTTATTTACTTTTCTTTCTTCTTCTCCATGCTTACTTTTTTGTTTATAAAGTTATAAACAAATACTGAAACATGCATTTTTATAAAATATTTGTGTTTATAAAACCTACATTATGACATAGGGTCCACAAAAATGCCACGAGACAACCTGTGTAGTATATAGTATATAGTATATAGTAAGCGCATAATGGCAAGTGTACGTGATATCCTCAGTATGATCAAAGATATGGAGGGGAAAAAACATATAGTGGCAAAGGGGTACATAAGCATAAGCCTATACGTATACGAGCAGGAGAAACATAAAAATATAAACGCATGCATAGGAATGCGGCCTATGGGAAAACATAATTCTATGTAATAGGGGTTGAATTAAGTTTGTAGATTAATATTGCTATGGGACTCTATACCTAAGGATAAAGCTACTGTGTACACGAGATGCTACTAGAAGCAATGGGTGTAGCCACCCATAACCTACGTTATAGTGCCAAAATGGCATCTATGACGCCCTCTGCCCACCACCACTACACCTTCTCACTCGTTACAGGCGACACTACCATTGTGGTAATGGGCGTTACCTAGTTTTTATTTTTATTTTGTTGTTTAGTGTAAAAATGAAGTGAGTGTGTCTTTTTTGGTTGTGTGTTATAGGAATGTTAATTATTAGGGAAAGTGTTTTTTTCTTTTTTGTTTCAGTCTTATAAGAATTTTATTGGGTAAAAACTAAAGTAGCGGCGCCTATAACCCGTGCATATAGCCAACAACACCTAGCACTCTAGAGATAGCCTAAAAGCCCAAAGGGAACTAGCTATATCTATACCTAATACGCAAGTACCAACGCTACTAAGAGTTGCCTATAAAGCCTAAACTATACCTTCCAACAACCTATTCTAGTTATAGCTATCTACGCTTTCTTATCTGAGGTCATGTTCTTAAAAAAAAGAAGCTTCTTTGTGTCCTGCTTTAGTCTATCCTCCCACCCACGTTTTGGTCTATCCTATCTATCGACTATCAAAAAAATTGACTCTCCTAAGTGGCATTGTTTGTGGTCTCCTCATGACATGTCAGAACCATCTTAATGTCGGAATTGTCAAATTAAATTGCAAACTCTTCGGCATTGGAATATCCTAAAAGGAGGTTACTAACTTTGTTTTTATCGTTGGATCTCAACCATCAAACTTTTTCTACTACTTATCTTAGTAATAAGAAATACCTTCATTTGGGTCGATGGAAGATTTTAAGTGGTTAAGGAAGTAAAACTTGTAGAGAGGGTCGATGGAAGTTAAACAATTATCATGGGTATGAACAAAAAAATAAATAAATTGCAAGTTCAAATTCGAAATATAAATCTTACTCCATTATTTAATTTAAAAGGAATGTTGATAATGTTGTCGAACACTTCTCAGCCATTTAACGCAAGAATGAGAAACTCCCTATTTCTCCGAGCCCACAAAAGAATGTACGTTGACCAACCAATTTCTAAAAAACCCAGAACCAGCCCAAAACGTTTAAATAGAGAAGCATCTATTACAGTATGCTATACCACCATCACCATATGTAATTTTCGGCCTCCTTTGTGTAAATTGAAGATGTGTCGTTAAACAAATGTCATTTGTGCATTATTTTTACACGTTTTAAAAAGATAATTGTATGTTAGCACTGGTAAGTACATATATATGCTTAAAAAATCATATTCATTTATAAATTAGTACATTTTCTCTTACGATTATTGATATAAAAAGTGTTAACTTCATATATGATATACCTACTTTTTCTATGCATTCAATTAATCATCTTGAACACTTTCTTTAATTCACTGCAAGTGATTAATAAGTTTTATGCATTTTTCGAAAGCCTGTATAGAAAGTGTGAGAAGAAAATTTCTGTTGTGGTGTGTAAATTTATTTACTGTATTTATTAGATGAAAAGGTTAATAACTGGTAACCTGAACTAGCTTGTAATCAGTTGCCTTTTCATAATGTAGGGGTCATATATGACTCACTCAGCTGTTGTAGCTATGTGTGTGTCAAGAATTGAACTCTTGACTTTGTGTTTGTTAGGTGTTGATACGCCTCCACCCATTTACTATTGTATTTGGGATCCACGAAGTATCCTTTAATGAAGAAGATTTTATTATTTCACCAAAGAAATGATAGAGTAATGTAGTAGTCAAATGTATACCTTATTAGTCAAAGAAACAAAATAGAGACCATACACTAAGGATATATCCAGCTGGTGTTAGGCCACACATGTCTAGTTGGTTCAAGACACCCAATGGATGTGCCATTTTCTATAATTTGTTGGCATTCGGGGACAAATACTATCACACATAATATCTTTGATATGATTTGAAATGATGTTTACATGCATAGACAACACTGAAAACAGTATATGGCCTTGTACTTATCACGCATTTTCTTACTATATATATATATAAAGGGTAAGTACATCAAATTTGCATCTATATTTTGGTTCAGATGCGGACTTTTTGATTGGAATAGTTAACAAACAAATCTGTAAACGACGAATCTATATGATCATTTAACTCAAATCACGTATATATCTTCAAGGTTCGTGCAACTCAAAAACCGTAAACTTATGTCTCGCGGACTCAAAATAACGTAAGACATAAGTTTACAAACTACGGTTTAATCTTAAACATACTATTACCTAAAAGAATTGCAATTCACCATAATTGTTTTGTCATTATTTGAAATAATTAAATTATATAATCAACAATTATTAGATCAAACACTCACACTTACGCTACAAATATCTCATACACTTCTTTTAGACGGGACTTGAACACACAAGTACACAACCATTTGTTTGGAAACATTTCATACTGCATGAATACCGCTACACTAGAATCGTAAAAAAGATACAAATTTAGCAAGATACTACTAAAAGAAATCCACAATCCAAGAAACAACAAAAATGAATCAAATGCTAGACATAACACACCAATGCCTAGGAGCGAACTAGTTTGATCGTGTTCATAGAGTTTGTAGGCAGTTTTTCCATAATATTCCCCTGTTTTTATAACTCAAATGTCTAAGAGATTGAATTCCTCCACCTTCTAGGTGTTTTTCGGGCCTGTGCTACATTACTTTGAGACCCGGCATCGTTGTTCTCCATGGTACTAATCTTAGTTATCTTGCTCAGTTTCTTCCAGCCACTTGACCATGCCGATTGTTGTTTGGGTTTTGGGACCTTATCAAACTGTCGTTGCAAATTGTCCATTTCGTGCTGCAGCTCCAAGTACTTTGTTTTCACCGTCTCCAACTCGAATTTAAGTGTATTAATGTCCTTTTTAGCCGCAGCCCATCCTTCTTGAAACGATTGTGGTGTTCCTTCAAGCAATGTTTTCCTGTTTTGAACCATAGGTTGGTAGTGGGAATCACCAGTTTCTTTAACTGTGCTGCTAGCGATAGCGTTGCTGATCTTGACCTGCTCTGAGAACAGAACTTGCACAACGACTCTGAGTGGAAGTCGCTCGTTTTGTGCAGCGTGCATACATGCGTCCATTGAGAGCTTCTGGCAGTCCATGACTCTGCAGAGTCTTTTACGTTCATGTTCTGATAGAGTCGGGTGAGCCTGTAACACATACTCCATCAGTTACTTTTATTTCTAGCAATAGACAATAAGCTTATATGCATGTTCATATGTGCACCTATGCTAAATTATATTATGTGGCCACTTACCAAGTCAAGTCAGTAATTTAGTGATAATGTTTTGATAAGCTTTTGCATTAAAATGTAGTAATAATAAAATGATAAATGAAAAAAATAACATCTAACACTTTCTAGTGTATGAGAAGAACACAGGAATTTAAAGATGGGAATAAATTTGTAAATAAGTACTCCGTATAATTTTTGCAAAATAAGCCAAGTAGCTAGTGGTAGGTGCTAATAAGCTTAAGTTGTTTGGCTCTGTCCATCCACTCAAAACAAGTTGTTGCATTTGGATAATAAAATAAGCTAATAAGATGATTATATAAACTTACTCAGAAACCCCTTAACATTTGTATTAATAGAGTGTAAAGTTAGGAGTACCTTGAGATATGAATCAATAGCTCGATACAGTCCATCGTCACAGCTCCTTGCTGATTCAGGCAGAGCCTCAGCAAGGACTTGAAACTTTGTTAAAGAAAGGTTTTTATCCCTCGAGACCTCAGTAAGGTAGCTATCGACAAGCCTAGCAACTCTCATTTTCGCATTTGAGTTATTACTTCGTTGAATCCCTTCATACATAAGCTTTTCAGACATTGATTGACGACCAGGACTCGACATTTCCATTTGTTCTTGAACCAGAAAATGCTCTAAAAGCCTTTGAACAAGATCAACATCATACATTGTTTCCATTTTATTGTAACAAGGGATCAAAAGATCAGCCAAAGTGGCCTGTTCAAATTGCATCCCAACTCGTTTCTCCAACTCTGTAACCAATGCTGGAGCCACTTTTAACATATTCGCCATTCGTAACAACCTAAGAAGAAAACTACACGAAACACTATCTTTTTGTGGTGGAATTATGCTAATAAGGCTCTCGATGATCATTCTCTGATCTCTCGTTTGAGTGGTTGAAGAATGATCATCTTTATTCCCCGATACAATCATATGTAACCCACCTTTCCAATTACCTGACCCCACCATCCCACCACCACTACTACCCCCTTCTTCACTTCCACCACTATTTCCCTCTTTGATAAGCCCTGGAAGTGATTTTGTGGCGTAGTGAGTTATCGCAGCCCCAACTAATTCAAATCGCATTCCCTTCACTTTTATAGCAGTGATGACACGAACAAAGTGATCAATTCTAAGAATTGAAACATCTTCATACCACCAATCTGGTGGGACAGGGCTCCTACTAGGACTTGAATCCTTCGTCTCATTCCAACTCGGGCTCGATGCCTTCATTGGTTTTCCAGTGTATTGCCATCGGATACCTTTTGGGTTCGCACAAGCTTTCCATGCAATTGATTCGCTACATCTCCTAACAATTTGGAGATTCTCAGCCCATGGAGACAACTTTTCGCAACTTTTGAGTACAAGAATCGAATCTCTCCATGATGACAACACTACATAACTAAGAAATGCTTCAGTTTTGAAAATTAGATTTCCTTCCTCCAAATCCTCAGTCATTTCAAGATACTCAGCAGCACATCGGAGGCCAGAGATGTTGGTGGCAGTCAGATCGACCGCTATTCCATAGCAGAATTTCGCAGCGAGCTCAAATGCATCTGCACCACCTGGTATGTCATCCATTGATACCTTGCTTAGATCTATTTCTCTAGAATCATATATGATTCTGTTCATTTTTCCACTTCTTGAAAGCAAAGGATACTGTAGATTACGCATAAACAAAGTCACTTTTACATTAAACAATTTTATAGTATTTATTGAAAACTACTTAAGTCATATACAAATCAGTAATTAAAACACTTTGGATAATCTATAATCTAAGATTAGTTATCTAACTGTTTATTACCGTAATAACTACTTTCATATATAAATTACTTATTAAATGAGGTTGCACTTCGGATAATCAATCATTTGAGATTTTATCTAGCTGTCTTTCTGGTTAGTAAATTTTTCAAACAAGGATAAGAATTTTAATAAGGTTGGATAATACAGTGCCTATAGTCATATACTGACACTTTGTTCTCGAGTATCACTTGAGGAAGGAAAGGAAAGAAAACTAAGAGAAGGAAGAAAAAAAGAAAAAGAAGAAAGTGTTCTCGAGTATCACTTAAGAAGGATAATAAAATAAAATGGCTGAAAAAAGAAGTTGATTAATTGATTTTAAAGTGAAATATTTTACTACCTATTTTACTCAACAAACTTGAGAACCGAGCATGAATCAAACTGGAATATGCTTATATCAAACAGTATTGGATAAGAATTTTTAAAAAGGTTGACTAAGCAAATAAACAGTATTATGAAGTAACAATAGTTACCTTATGCAAATGGAAATTAACATCACAAATCTGAACCAAGAAATCACTTGGTATATCAGTTGCAACAAACCTATTTTCACCAAAAAAAAAAGAAACTTGTTAAGTTCCTCATGGTTTTAATCTCTTTCTTATTATTTAAAATACAAAAACATAAGTGGGTAGGTACCAAGATTTGCCTCTTTGCTCAAACCTATCAGTCTGGACTCCATGTTTATTTGAAGCAAGAACTGCACCATCATAATCTCTACCAGTAACTGATTCAGACTCTGAATCCCACATGATGATAATGATTATGGAATTTGAATATGAATATGCTTGCAAAGATGATGATGACTTTCGATAGTAGAATTTTGGTAGGATTTATGGGAGAATGGTATGCAGTTTCAAGAAATGTGTCCAGGCTGTGAGGTAATGGGCATAAACATGTTAGTGTTTTCGTTCTCATATTTAATTTTTAAGATTTCCATATTTAGATTTTAAGTAAATTACAAGTGATAAAACACAAAGAACAAGTAAAGCACAATATTTTAAGGTCAACATATCTCTTACACATATACAATTAATATACCCCATCATATATTAATACAAGTCATAAAACACAAAGCACAATGATTTAAAGCACAAGTAAGTACATGTGCAGCATTCTGTCGAGCAAAGTTATACTCCCTCCGTCCTAATTTATTTGTCCACTTTTGACATTTGAAGTCATTCTTTTATAACTTTGACCATAATTATTTTCTTTTGTGTTATATAATACTCAATGCAAAATATATAAATGAATTGGGTTTTAAATGTATTTTTATTAGGTACAAATTTTTATCAAGTATTATATAATACAAATAAAAAAAATTTAAAGTCAAAGTTAAAAAATAAAGAATTAAAAAGTCAAAAGTGCACAAATAAATTGGGACGGAAGGAGTACTTCTTAATAAAAAAAAAACCATTTTTTTATAATTCTTTTTGCACCATCATAATAATCAACTTGTAAAAACACAGATCTTACTTCACCCAAACACACGAAACCCTTTTCACAATCTTTCACAAAGCCACGTTTCCAAGATCCCTTTTTTCCCAAAAAGATTTAATATTTATATATGGCATTTGCAATATAACCAATATCACAGCCAATAACATGCCCAAAAAAAAGAAAAAACTAACAAATCCTAAACTAGACACAACCATGACCCTTACCTTCAATCCCCAACACTCAATCAAACACAAGTCTAAATGTCTTACCGTGACCACGAAAATGATACCAACTCTTATATACTTGTTTTTATTTTGTTAAATTCGTTATCCCATTCGTTATACCCAAGAACAAATCGTTATTATTAAAACTAACTTGTTGAAACGTGTTTTTGATTCACACCGAGTCACATCTCCTTACCTACGGATCTACACTAAACTACAAGGACGGCGCATGAGTGGTGGCGGTAGTGGTTATGTAGCGCGTATGGAGGGGTTTGAAGGCGCGTTCATCACGAATTTGTGATAAGGGAGGCGTTATAAGGATAGTTTGGTGTTTGTTGTAGCATTGAAGGTGGCGGAGATGTGGTTTTATGGCGCGTGTATCATAGATCTAGGGTGGGTATGATGTGGTGATGTTGTTTTGATGTTTGTTTTGTGGTGGTGGAAGGCGGTGATGTGTGGTGGAGTGGTAGCAGTGATGGTGGATCTAGGGTTTTGGTGGGTGGCGGCTGGTATCACAAGAGAGGGAGGGAGATGATGAAGTGTTTATTTTAGAGTTAGGGAAAGATAGAAAATGAGGGAGTGGGGAGTGATGTGGGGGCTATATCACCCAAGAAAGGGGCCGGGTTTGTTGTATCAAAGGGCCCAAGTTTTGTTAATCTTTTAACTTAATACTTCTCGGGTTCGTTTAACACAGTAAAAATGTTCGTGTGACATTTTAAGTTGTGCCATTATTTTTAAATTCTTTCGCTCTTTCGAAGGTCAAACACACGAAAAATACAAATCATCATCGATCCTTGTCGAAGCTTACCTTCCTTAATATCTGAAACAAAAAGAAACGAAATATAACAAGTCTGTTATTTTCTTTCTTTGGTTCGTTCAAATACCAAAACAAGACACGAAAAAAATTGAAGAACCTACCCGTAGGTTTAATGATTCGAACATAAATATTTAAGGTTGTTTTCGTGTTCGGTTTGGATGAAAGAAGGGAGAAAACACTGAGTTGTAAGACAAGTTTGGATTTGACTTATGAATAACAAATGTGTGTTTTAGGGTTTGAGTGAAATGAGTTATATTTGACTTATGAATAACTGGGTTATATCAATTGTAAGTGTTGGATTGGATCCAGACTGGGCCCGTTTGGTTTTTGATATTCTTATTGGACCGGGTTCTAAGCAAAAGTGGATTGGGATTGTTCATCAGTAAATCTTTAGATTAATAAGCTTAAATAATATATCAAATAAATTTTAGATTGGGCTCATAATTTTTGGTCTGAATATACTTAAGTGTTGGGCTGAAAAATTTAATATCCAATGTATTTCTATACTTTTTCAATGTTCGAACCCATCATCGATCTTAAATGGTTCGAATAAAAAATGCAATACAAGACATTTTACACCTACTCGAGACTCTAGACATTTTGGTAGTTTCGTTTAACATGGGATGAAATTATACTACTGTCATAGCTAAAGTTACTGTTATTTGCAAATTAATTATTAAAAAAATGTATGGCCGCATAACATCACATTGCCAGAAACTATAGTCACACCGGCGGGTACCCTGCTAGTTTAATTTAAAAGGAAAGTTGATAATGTTGTCGAACACTGCTCATTGTCATTCAATCTGATGGGCCATTTAACGCAATAATGAGAAACTCCCTATTTCTATGAGCCCACAAAAGAATGTACGTTGAACAACCAATTTCTAAAAAGCCCAGAACCAGCCTAAAACGTTTAAATAGAGAAGCACTATTACAGTATTGCTATACCATATGTAATTTTCGGCCTCCTTTGTGTAAATTGAAGATGTGTCGTTAAAACAAATGTCATTTGTGCATATATATGTGTCTTAGCACTGGTAAGTACATATATATGCTTAAAAAATAATATTCATTTATAAATTAGTACATTTTCTCTTACGTTATAGATATAAAAAGTGTTAACTTCATATATGATATACCTACTTTTTCTATGCATTCAATTAATCATCTTGAACACTTTCTTTAATTCACTGCATGCGATTAACAAGTTTTTTCGAAAGCCTGTATAGAAAGTGTGAGAATAAAATTTCTGTTGTGGTTTGTAAATTTATTTAGTACTGTATTTGTTAGGTATCAAAAGTTAATAACCGGTAACTTGAACTGGCTCATAATCCGCTGATTTTTCATAACATAGAGGTCATACATGACTCACTTGGCAGTCGTGAATCGTGATTGTGTCAATAATTAAACTCTTGACGTGTTGGTTAGGTGCAAAATAGGAGTACACCCATATAGTACTACTTTATTTGTGATCCAAGAAGCATCCTTTAATGAAGAAGATTGTAATATTTCACCAAAAAGAACTTATAGAGTTATAGACTAATGTAGTAGTCAACGTACCTTATTAGTCAAAGAAATAAAATAGAGACCATACACTATATATCCAGCTGGTGTTAGGCCACACATGTCTTGTTGGTTCAAGACACCCAATGGATGTGCCATTTTCTATAATTTGTTGGCATTCGGGGACAAATATTATCATGCATAATATCTTTGATATGATTTGAAATGATGTTTACATGCATAGACAACACTGAAAACAGTATATGACCTTGTACTTATCACCCATAGTGTAAGAGAATATTCTCTTTGAGTGGATGAAAACAAAAGTGGTCTCACTTTTATTAAACTTTGTAATTCTTGTCTCCTAATAATAATTTTGAGACGAAGGGAGTACTATATAAATAAAGGGTAAGTATATCAAATTTGCATCTATATTTTGGTTCAGATGCGGACTTTTTGATTGGAATAGTTAACAAACAAATCTGTAAACGACGATTCTATCTGATCATTTAACTCAAATCACGTATATATCTACAAGGTTCGTGCAACTCAAAAACCGTAAACTTGTGTTTCGGGGACTCAAAATAACGTAAGACATAAGTTTACAAACTACGGTTTAATCTTAAACATACTATGTTACCTAAAAGAATTGCAATTCACCATAATAGTTTTGTCATTATTTGAAATAATTAAATTATATAATCAACAATTATTAGATCAAACACTCACACTTACGCTACAAATATCTCATACACTTCTTTTAGACGGGACTTGAACACACAAGTACACAACCATTTGTTTGGAAACATTTCATACTGCATGAATACCGCTACGCTAGAATCATAAAAAAAATAATCAAATTTAGCAAGATATTACTAAAAGAAATCCACAATTCAAGAAACAAGAAAAATGAATCAAATACTAGACATAACACACCGATGTTTAGGAGTGAACTAGTTTGATCGTGTTCATTGAGTTTGTAGGCAGTTTTTCCATAATATTCCCCAGTTTTTATAACTCAAATGTCTAAGAGATTGAATTCCTCCACCTTCTAGGTGTTTTTCGGGCCTGTGCTGCATTACTTTGAGACCCGGCATCATTGTTCTCCATCGTACTAATCTTAGTTATCTTGCTCAGTTTCTTCCAGCCACTTGACCATGCTGATTGGTGTTTGGGTTTCGGGACCTTATCAACCNTTGTAGGCAGTTTTTCCATAATATTCCCCTGTTTTTATAACTCAAATGTCTAAGAGATTGAATTCCTCCACCTTCTAGGTGTTTTTCGGGCCTGTGCTACATTACTTTGAGACCCGGCATCGTTGTTCTCCATGGTACTAATCTTAGTTATCTTGCTCAGTTTCTTCCAGCCACTTGACCATGCCGATTGTTGTTTGGGTTTTGGGACCTTATCAAACTGTCGTTGCAAATTGTCCATTTCGTGCTGCAGCTCCAAGTACTTTGTTTTCACCGTCTCCAACTCGAATTTAAGTGTATTAATGTCCTTTTTAGCCGCAGCCCATCCTTCTTGAAACGATTGTGGTGTTCCTTCAAGCAATGTTTTCCTGTTTTGAACCATAGGTTGGTAGTGGGAATCACCAGTTTCTTTAACAGTGCTGCTAGCGATTGCGTTGCTGATCTTGACCTGCTCTGAGAACAGAACTTGCACAACGACTCTGAGTGGAAGCCGCTCGTTTTGTGCAGCGTGCATACAAGCGTCCATTGAGAGCTTCTGGCAGTCCATGACTCTGCAGAGTCTTTTACGTTCATGTTCTGATAGAGTCGGGTGAGCCTGTAACACATACTCCATCAGTTACTTTTATTTCTAGCAATAGACAATAAGCTTATATGCATGTTCATATGTGCACCTATGCTAAATTATATTATGTGGCCACTTACCAAGTCAAGTCAGTAATTTAGTGATAATGTTTTGATAAGCTTTTGCATTAAAATGTAGTAATAATAAAATGATAAATGAAAAAAATAACATCTAACACTTTCTAGTGTATGAGAAGAACACAGGAATTTAAAGATGGGAATAAATTTGTAAATAAGTACTCCGTATAATTTTTGCAAAATAAGCCAAGTAGCTAGTGGTAGGTGCTAATAAGCTTAAGTTGTTTGGCTCTGTCCATCCACTCAAAACAAGTTGTTGCATTTGGATAATAAAATAAGCTAATAAGATGATTATATAAACTTACTCAGAAACCCCAAACATTTGTATTAACAGAGTGTAAAGTTAGGAGTACCTTGAGATATGAATCAATAGCTCGATACAGTCCATCATCACAGCTTCTTGCTGATTCAGGCAGAGCCTCAGCAAGGACTTGAAACTTTGTTAAAGAAAGGTTTTTATCCCTCGATACCTCAGTAAGGTAGCTATCGACAAGCCTAGCAACTCTCATTTTCGCATTTGAGTTATTACTTCGTTGAATCCCTTCATACATAAGCTTTTCAGACATTGATTGACGACCAGGACTTGACATTTCCATTTGTTCCTGAACCAGAAAATGCTCTAAAAGCCTTTGAACAAGATCAACATCATACATTGTTTCCATTTTATTGTAACAAGGGATCAAAAGATCAGCCAAAGTGGCCTGTTCAAATTGCATCCCAACCCGTTTCTCCAACTCTGTAACCAATGCCGGAGCAACTTTTAACATATTCGCCATTCGTAACAACCTAAGAAGAAAACTACACGAAACACTATCTTTCTGTGGTGGAATTATGCTAATAAGGCTCTCGATGATCATTCTCTGATCTCTCGTTTGAGTGGTTGAAGAATGATCATCTTTATTCCCCGATACAATCATATGTAACCCGCCTTTCCAATTTCCTGACCCCACCATCCCACCACCACTACTACCCCCTTCTTCACTTCCACCACTATTTCCCTCTTTGATAAGCCCCGGAAGTGATTTTGTGGCGTAGTGAGTTATCGCAGCCCCAACTAATTCAAATCGCATTCCCTTCACCTTTATAGCGGTGATCACACGAACAAAGTGATCAATTCTAAGAATTGAAACATCTTCATACCACCAATCTGGTGGGACAGGGCTCCTACTTGGACTCGAATCCTTCGTCTCATTCCAACTAGGGCTCGATGCCTTCATTGGTTTTCCAGTGTATTGCCATCGGATACCTTTTGGGTTCGCACAAGCTTTCCATGCAATTGATTCACTACATCTCCTAACAATTTGGAGATTCTCAGCCCATGGAGACAACTTTTCGCAACTTTTGAGCACAAGAATCGAATCCCTCCATGATGACAACACTACATAACTAAGAAATGCTTCAGTTTTGAAAATTAGATTTCCTTCCTCCAAATCCTCAGTCATTTCAAGATACTCGGCAGCACATCGGAGGCCAGAGATGTTGGTAGCAGTCAGATCGACCGCTATTCCATAGCAGAATTTCGCAGCAAGCTCAAATGCATCTGCACCACCTGGTATATCATCCATTGATACCTTGCTTAGATCTATTTCTCTTGAATCATATATGATTCTGTTCATTTTTCCACTTCTTGAAAGCAAAGGATACTGTAAATTACACATAAACAATGTCACTTTTACATTAAACAATTTTAAAGTGTTTATTGAAAACTACTTATGTCATATACAAATAGGGACTCAACAAGAAGTCAAGTCATCAGGTGCAGTTATGAGAAATCAAACAAGACTGCATGCACAACTTTTTGAGTCCGGGTGCATTTATAAAAAAATAAAGGTTTTTTTTAAACAAAATTAACACTACAAGACAAAAATTCATGGGTGTCCCGGACCCCGGGACACCGCCTGGTTCCGTCCCAGTATACAAATCGGTAGTAATTAAAACACTTTGGATAATCTATAATTTAAAATTGGTTATCTAACTGTTTATTAATAACTACTTTCATATAGAAATTACTTATTAAATGAGCTTGCACTTTGGATAATCAATCATTTGAGATTTCTTATCTAGCTGTCTTTTTGGTTAAAGTAAAATTTTCAAACAAGGATAAGAATTTTAATAAGGTTGGATAATACAGTGCCTATAGTTCTGACACTTTGTTCTCGAGTATCACTTGAGGAAGGAAAGGAAAGGGAAAAAAAAAAGTGTTCTCGAGTATCACTTAAGATGGATAACAAAATAAAAATGACTTAAAAAAGAAGGTGATTAATTGATTTTAAAATAAAATATTTTTACTACCTATTTTATTCAACAAACTTGAGAACTGAGCATGAATCAAACTGGAATATGCTTATATCAAACAGTATTGGATAAGAATTTTTAAAAAGGTTGACTAAGCAAATAAACAGTATTATGAAGTAACAATAGTTACCTTATGCAAATGGAAATTAACATCACAAATCTGAACCAAGAAATCACTTGGTATATCAGTTGCAACAAACCTATTTTCACCAAAAAAAAAGAAACTTGTTAAGTTCCTCATGGTTTTAATCTCTTTCTTATTATTTAAAATACAAAAACATAAGTGGGTAGGTACCAAGATTTGCCTCTTTGCTCAAACCTATCAGTCTGGACTCCATGTTTATTTGAAGCAAGAACTGCACCATCATAATCTCTACCAGTAACTGATTCAGACTCTGAATCCCACATGATGATAATGATTATGGAATTTGAATATGAATATGCTTGCAAAGATGATGATGATGATGGTGACTTTCAATAGTAGAATTTTGGTAGGATTTATGGGAGAATGGTATGCAGTTTCAAGAAATGTGTCCAGGCTGTGAGGTAATGGGCATAAACATGTTAGTGTTTTCTGAAGGAATTATATTAATAAAAAGATTTTATGTCAGATTTGGAAAGGATTTATGGGTTTCAAGTATCTATATTCAGACTCGAGTGTGCACGTGGAGTGTTGAAGTCATCATGTTTTGTTGAGAGCACAGGGCATGAACAGTTTTTTTTTTTTTTTTGTTATTAAAAACTTTTTGTTAGTCTACTTAGTCCTTAATTACTCGTGTAATCTAAAAAGAGAGTGTGTGAAAACCTCTAATCTAGAGAGAGAAATGAGAGAAGAAAGAATATACTCAANGAGCATGAATCAAACTGGAATATGCTTATATCAAACAGTATTGGATAAGAATTTTTAAAAAGGTTGACTAAGCAAATAAACAGTATTATGAAGTAACAATAGTTACCTTATGCAAATGGAAATTAACATCACAAATCTGAACCAAGAAATCACTTGGTATATCAGTTGCAACAAACCTATTTTCACCAAAAAAAAAGAAACTTGTTAAGTTCCTCATGGTTTTAATCTCTTTCTTATTATTTAAAATACAAAAACATAAGTGGGTAGGTACCAAGATTTGCCTCTTTGCTCAAACCTATCAGTCTGGACTCCATGTTTATTTGAAGCAAGAACTGCACCATCATAATCTCTACCAGTAACTGATTCAGACTCTGAATCCCACATGATGATAATGATTATGGAATTTGAATATGAATATGCTTGCAAAGATGATGATGATGATGGTGACTTTCAATAGTAGAATTTTGGTAGGATTTATGGGAGAATGGTATGCAGTTTCAAGAAATGTGTCCAGGCTGTGAGGTAATGGGCATAAACATGTTAGTGTTTTCTGAAGGAATTATATTAATAAAAAGATTTTATGTCAGATTTGGAAAGGATTTATGGGTTTCAAGTATCTATATTCAGACTCGAGTGTGCACGTGGAGTGTTGAAGTCATCATGTTTTGTTGAGAGCACAGGGCATGAACAGTTTTTTTTTTTTTTTTGTTATTAAAAACTTTTTGTTAGTCTACTTAGTCCTTAATTACTCGTGTAATCTAAAAAGAGAGTGTGTGAAAACCTCTAATCTAGAGAGAGAAATGAGAGAAGAAAGAATATACTCAAAGACTTTATAAATATTATTATATAGTTTACTCGAAATTGTAAATATAAAAAGGAAAATACGAGTTATTGAAACATTTAAATCAATGCACAAGATTATACATATACAAATTACTGCTGTTATTGCTCTTTATGATATTAGGTAAGGATATCTGGAAAAGTATTTTTTGTTAACTATCCACAATCAGCAAGGACTCATGTTATTTCTCTTTATAAGTTTAACCCGCACGTACACATGTTTAAAAAAATAAATACGGCTATTATTATTAACGTGAATATAAATATCAAAATAAAGGCACGATCTCACAGGTTACTATGAGATAAAAAAATAATAGACAAGATTATAGATATAGCAACTACAAGTCATTATGTTTTACTAAACACACATAATATCTAGAATAATATCAATCGATAAATTTAAAGAAGATTGACCTAAACACCATGTCATTTAAAAAAAATCAAATCATTCGTGTAACAAAAATTTATACAAAATTATAAATCAATTAATACATAACGAAAAAATTATGTAAAACCCCGCACATGAACAAGTATTATAACTATATATGTGTAAAAGATTTATTATAACTTTTTAAAAAAATCTTAGACATTGAATTTATTAATGAGTAAACTGCAAAAATCATCCCTGTGGTTTGTGTAATTTCGCAAGAATCATATTTATCTCAAACGTTCAGCATTAAACATCCCCAAGTCGACAAACGTTTGGCATTAATCATCCCCGAGCACTAACGTCGTTAGTTTTACCGTTAAGTGTTAAAATAATATTTGCCCGTTAGTCCCTCCGTTAATATTTTTGCACCGTTAGTCCTCATTTTTTGCACCGCTAATATTATTCGTCTGATTTTAGACGTGTTCGTCGGTTTTCGTCCATTTTTTACATTCTCGTCCATTTTTTTTCGTTTTCGTACATTTTTTTACGTCTTTGTCCGTTTTTTTAATGTTTTCATCCGTTTTTACCCTTTTTTATACGTTTTCATCCGTTTTTTACATTTCCGTATGTTTTTAAAAGTTTTTGTCTGTTTTATACGATTTCGTCCGTTTTTTACTTTTTCGTCCATTTTTTTTACATTTTCTTCTGTTTTTTACGTTTTTGTCCATTTTTTCACGTTTTCATCCGTTTTTGCCCATTTTTTTACGTTTTCGTCCGTTTTTTTTTACGTTTTTGTCTGTTCTTATACGTTTTTGTCCGTTTTTTACGATTTGGTCTGTTTTTACGTTTTCATCCGTTTTTGCCAGTTTTTTACGTTTTCGTCCGTTGTTTACGTTTTCGTCCGTCTCTATACGTTTCGTCTTTTTTTTACA
>LBNU01014468.1:3057-55369 GCA_014162995.1 Artemisia annua | reverse complement strand
ATGAAAGAGCTAACCCTCTAGATTATGTTGACCCTAGAACAAAGATTGAGAAAGATAGTTTATTTAACATGCAATTCCCTTGCAAAATTGGATTTAGAAGCTTTGACGCCTACCTTAATTCATCTTTGCCAATGAACATCATCTCACGTGCTGAATACAATAAAATCATGGTAAATGAGTTAGAATATCAAGGAGATAATATTATTGCTAGGGCTAAGACTTTGCATGTGTTTGTGGGGAGCTTTACCTATCAAACGGACTTTATGGTTATTGAAGATCTAAGAGAGTTTATTGATAGTAACCTCACCCAAGTTGTGTTTGGGAAGCCTTTCAAAAGACTGACCAACTTAGATGAATGACTAATGGAAGGGTTGATCACATTCTCAAATGGGGATGAGGATTTTGTTTATCAAATGCCCCGCGCACACCCTAGGTATAAAAACTTTTCTATTGAGAAATGTAATAGGTTCCCCCCTTGTGATATATTAAGTGAGAACGATATTAGAAAAGGACTTAAGTACCCCCATGAGAAGAACAAGAGGTACTTTCGAGGATGCTTAGAGCTTAATGACGATTATAAGAAGGATGAGGCGACAATTAGGTGGCTCACTCTTGGATATGTGAGCATTAGTGACACTAGATGAGAACCCGTGACTTTGAGTCTAGCTACAAGACTCGTAAATAAAGAAAAGCGCTTCTTGGGAGGCAACCCATGTTTTATTTGTTTTTGTGTGTTTATTTGATTTCATTTGTTTTCATATGTAAGTTATATTTTTTTTGTTATTGATTCATGCTTCAAACTAAATTGTGAAAATGCTTTATTTTGTTTTTAACTTCGTCTTAACTACATATAAAGGTATTTTGCAAAGCTAAGTGTAAGGGAAATCCAAATCGGTTTATAAAGAACGAATGAACATGAATCATAACAACGAAATTAAGTTACATATTAGTACTTGTTTGAGTCAAATGCTTATATCGAGTCATAATGAATTTTTGTAGGAATTCCAGGAAGTAAGATTTAGATTTTCCAGAATTTTTCCCGGAAGCTTAACATGAGAATTCTGTCAGAACTTTCTGACGGCGTCAGGATTAACACCTGACGGCGTCAGGGTATAATTTTCTGCAAATTTTGAAAGTTTTGTATTTTTCCGGAAACTTAAAAAGTTTTGTCAATTATTTAACTTATAATCTCCAGGAATTCTGCAAAATATTCATTCCACAAGCATTATATCTTATTATGTAGATTTTACCGCCGATTTTACGCGAGGTTGGCCTTTATCTTTTTCAGGTTAACATGTTATTTTGGATAAGAAGACGTTTTTTATTTTGGAAGGGAAGCTTTGAACGTTCGTCTATCTTGGAAGAAGATCTAACCATGTTACATCACTATCCACAACAAACGATTCAGGGGAGTATTTGATTTCATTCTTTCATCTTATTTACTTTTACGTCTTTTATTTGAACATTGGGGACAATGTATCGGTTAAGTGTAAGGGGGGTTAAATGAAGACCACCGCTGAGTGGGGGGGGTGAATATCTAGCTTGATGTTTGCTTTGTTTGATAGTTAAATTTGCTAATAAACCAAGAGAGAATATTTGTTAGGGAATATTTAGGCCAATTTAAATTTTTTTACAACATTAGGAGTGAACCTTGATCTATAAGAGCGTCTCATGGATTAGGAAATTAATAATGACTAGGCACAAAACCGTACCACTAAAAAATTTCACCCCGAAAATTATGCTGAGGTTCCCCTATAGAATTGGTAGGAAAAGCACCCATCTTTGTGCTATCGATGTGTCAGTACCGTAGGTATTTAATTCTAGACTTGCGTTAGGACCATCTCAAAATCCACAAGTGAGTACATTCGCTGTAAATCTGCAAGATTCTACAATATAAAGAGGCATGTAGGATTAACCCATTTGTTACACCCGTATATTTGTATAATTACATTGACTTCATTGGCTCAATGTAATTCTCCCACACCCTTTGTTGTACCATTTCTGTACACAACCCCTTTAGATACAACCCTTCCGACGGCCTTATCCTTCGTTCGACCTTTGATGCATCTTACTCAAGTGAAAGTTTTTCACCCCTATAATGTACACCCAAATCGCCTTTAGCCTCACCTTGTATGCCACTCACCTTAGTGCCATATTGTGACAACATTTGTGCTTAAACCCTTAGTTAATCTCCGTCAATTACGATGGCTGCTAAGTTAAAGTCATACCCTTGTACATATGTTTTGGACGATTAGGGGAATCAGTGGGTAAAAGTACTAGTGTAATGGAGAATTGGGGAAGAGGCAACATTATTACCCCATACTGCTAAACATTTTAAAAAAGCTACTCCAAGTTTTTCGATATCTTAATTCGAGTCTATAGAATAGTGTTGTAAAGTCTATGTAAAGATTCAATGTAAGCGGGAATGTCAACTCCCCTATGAGTATTATTTTGGTATGGCGTAGGGCAAGAGTGTATGAAAAAAAAAATCGAAAATCAAGAAAAATACAAAAAACATATGAAAAAAGAAAGAAGAAAAACATCGTAACTACCATCCGTTTCCTTTTATGCTTTTTTTTAGTTTTTGGTTTATTTTATTTTAGACTAAGATTGAGGTCGCGTCTTTACTTAGCAACGATGTAGATTTGATGTATTGATTCATGTATAATTATACTTGCCCCACATAAATACCCTTTATTCCAACCAAACAGTATTGTACATATCCCTGACACCTTACGTACAAACCCTTTATAAAGCCTTCTTGATAGTTTATCTTAGGTGCTTTACGCCTAGTGGAGCATAATATGACTCCTCTCCCAAACTATGTATCTATTGCTAATGACAGGTAGTGAGTGTTCATTTTCCGTGTTCCCATTTATGAGATATATACTTTATGAAATTTGAGAGATGTGAGAATCCAAACACTATTTGTGAGGTGCTAGTGTATGATTTCCGTGCTTATTATGATTAGGGTCGAATGACTATTTGTTGTAATTACTTTTATATTCGTGTTAAATGACCCCTAACTCATATTTTGATTGGAATAAAAGCTCATTTGCTTGATGACAAGCAAATCTCAAGTGTAAGGGTATTTGATGAGACGAAAAGTGTTACGCTTTTAGGGGGTCATTTAAGCCCTAATTCGTATAAATGTGATCAAATATTGCCCTAAATCGTTCCTTTTGTCATTTTAGGTACTTTTGAGAGGAATTCTGGAAAACATGCATATTCGGACGTTTTTGGAGCATAAAAGTGAAGAAAACGACAAAGTCTCAAAAGATGGTGATTTATAACTTGACGGCGTCAGAAGTCACAAGGTGACGCCGTCAGAAAGCCTTGACAAAAGAGTGGAATCCAATTTTCAAATAACGGGCTAGAGGATTTAACACCTGACACCGTCAGGTGTTAGGAATTGTAGGCCGTCAGGAGTAAAGTTAAAGAGTGATGGCCCAGAAGAGTTTATAAGGTGACGGCGTCAGAAGTGGATCTAGGCCATCCGAGAAACTTATTGGCGGTGAGCTGACGGCATCAGCCCTTATAACCTGACGCCGTCAGAGTGTAAAATCTATATATAGTTTTCTAATTTTCATTCATTAGTGTGGAACTTTGTGGAGAACTTTTAGGGCAAACCCTAAAGACGAATTTTCTGTACTTTTTAGGGTTTCCAACCCTTGGAACCCTCATGCTTAATTAAAGATAAGTCTTCACTTTAATTCAATCAATATGTCTATGTGTTGGTTGATTATCTCTTTTGCTTGTCTTTTAATTAACATGTGTAGCTAAATTCTCTAGTGTTTGCTTAGATCTAATGAAACCTAACTATTAATTATTGGTTGATTGGTGTGTGTTGTTGTTTGTTGGGATGATTGTTCCATCAATGTTAGGCTCAAGAAAACTGGCCAACCTCCTTTATGGTAACGTGCTTGAACGTCTTGGGAAACATGTAGCCAAGGCATACTAGGCTATTAAGGTAGTATTTAACGCATGAGCCACTGTTTACAACCCCTATGGTTGTGCCGTGCATGGCATAGGGCGAGATAAGAGCTCATAGAATTGGAGAGATATGTATGCCACTCCATGAGTTATTAGGAATACACCCTTCATCCACACAAGTAACACACATATCAATTAACCGGTAAAAGATAGTTAGGGAGTAATGAAATCTAAGTAAACACAATTTTCTCCATATTGTTTTCACAACCACAATAGTTTAGATATTTATTTTATTTTAATTTGCATAAGTAGTAAACTTGGGTTAGTTGACTAGCAACTAATTCCGCCCTTCTTCTAAAAACCGAGATTTTAATTGCTTTCAAAAAAATATAAAAATACAAAAAGAATCTTCCTTCCACCCTTAGACCTATTAGAGTAGCTTTTCTATCCTAACGAACACTATTCCCTGTGAGAGAACGATCAATCCCCCGTACTTACCACTATCCTATACTACATCGGTCAGGTACACTGCCTGGTGGGGTTGTAAGCCTCTTGAGATCCCTCGAGAGGTAAAACCTGTTGTAACGTTACAAAACCACGCATCACTAGAAATTGACACAATGAAGCTCAATGATCTTTACAATAACTTTAAGATCATTGAACAAAGGTTAAAGAAGGCTGGAAAGCTGAGTACAAGTTCTGAAAGCTTAGCACTGTTAGCATCCTCTATTGATGATGTTTCTGATGATGATGACAGTGATGAAGATGTTGCTACTGCTGGTTTAAATGTTTCCACTGGCAGTGCAAGTGTTTCCACTGGTGGTTCCAAAAAGAAGATTGCTGGACTTGGAGATCCTAAATTCTATGCTTTGATCTCTACTCAAGTAAATGGGTCAATCCTTACTCATGAAGATTTGGAACAAGTGGATGATGATGACTTAGAAGAGATGGATATCAAGTGGCAGGTTGCACTTCTTAGCATGAGGGCTAAGAAATTTTGGAAGAAGATTGGAAGGCCAATTACTATTAATGGCACTGAAACTGCAGGCTTTGACAAGAAGAAAGTGGAGTGTTTCAACTATCATAAGTTGGGACATTTTGCTAGAGAGTGCAGAAGACCTAGGAAGCAAGACAATAGGTCTACTTGGTATAAGCAAAAGAAGGAACCAACTGTGGAAGAACCAAAGGCTATGATGGCAATTGATGGAATTAGCTATGATTGGAGTTTTATGGCTGATAAAGAAGAAGAAGCTCCAGATGTTGCTTTGGTTGCCACTGAATTTGCTCTCATGGCTTTCTCTGACTCTGAGGTACAAACAAATGATAGTTGCTCTAAATCTTGCAAAGCTTATAAAGAATGTGAAAGACTTAGTGAACTATTAGAGAATCAAAGAACAGAGTTATTAGCTTCTAATTATAGTTTGTCAAATCATAAAAGAGGCATAGCTGTGTTAGAAAAACAGTTAGAACACTATAGGGAAAATGAGCCTAAATATAATGATGACATTACTGTGTTAAAAAGAGATTTAGACCACAAAATTGATGTTAATGAGGCACTTAGAGAAGAGTTTGAGAAACTTAAAAAGATAAATGAGAATGTTAACTTATTTGTTGATACTCTGTATTATCAGTCTCAAACCATTGATAAAATTTGGGAAGCTCAAGTAATTAATAAGGCTAAGTCAGGTGTAGGATACAACACAGTCCCTCCACCACTAAGAGGTGTTCCATCACCTCCAGGTATTGACCTAGCACATACAGGGTTAGAAGAATTTCAGGAACCCATTCTTGAATATGGCCCTCCTAAGTTTGTGAAAAGTGAGGAACAAGTTAAGCATGAATCTGATGCTTTTGAAAGTGCAAGTGATTCATCTTTAGTAGATGAAAGTGTTAAGAATAATGTAGAAACTTCTGTCCTAAAAGTTGTTAATGCCAATACAGAGAAATCTAGGAAACAAGCTAATCAACCTAGACCAACTGTAAGGTATGCTGAGATGTATAGAAGTAAATCACCAGTTCCTAGGGGTAACCAGAGGAGTTGGAATCATGTAAAATCTCAACAACTAGGTAGTGAGTTTGTCATGAACAATAAAGCATGTCATATCTGTGGTAGCTTTGAACATTTGCATGCTAAATGTGACTATCATGTTGGGAGAAGGGAAGTTTTTGGGAATAAGAGGGTGGAATCAAACAGGTTTCAAAACAAATCACACCCTAATTCACACAGCAACATGATCCCAAGAGGAGTTCAACTAAGAAGCGGGCTTAAATCTTTTGCCACTGCTAAAACTGTTAACACTGCTCACCCCAAATCACCTGTTTCAAGTGCAAAACCTAAAACAACTTTTGTTAAATATGCACAAACAGGGAAAATGACCTTTTATAATAAAAAGGTTAATTATAACCAACAATAGGTACCAAAAGTTAAACCAGCAGTTTCCACTGCACAGTCAAAAGTTCCCACTGCTAGTGTTGTTAACAAGAACAGGGGTAACATGGGAAATGCTGTGAAGGCCTCAGCACGTTGGGAATGGAAACCAAAAGGAAATAATTTCATAACCAATCCCAATAGTGTATCAATGACCTTTGATAGATTTAACTATTGATACACGAGGCAGATCCAATTCAATCATGGCTTGGGTCTCCAAAAGAAACTAACTCCTTTATTTTATGTGCAGGAACATCCAAAGACCAAAAGAACAGATCAAGGATATACAGACAGTGGATGTTCAAGGCACATGACTGGCAACAAGTCCTATCTTTCTAATTATGAACCTTATGATGGACAATTTGTCAGCTTTGGAGGTAGAGTTGGTGGAAGAGTTACTGGTAAAGGTATCATCAAAACTGGTAACTTGGATTTTGAACCTGTGTAATATGGATTTTGAACCTGTGTACTATGTAAAAGAGCTTAAGTACAATCTCTTTAGTGTGTCACAGATATGTGACAAGAAAAACAATGTTCTTTTTACTGAAGATATGTGCTTTGTTCTTTCTAAGGATTTTAAGATGCCTGATGAAAGTCAGATCCTACTTAAAATTCCTAGAAAAGGCAACTTATATAGCTTTGATATGAATAACATTGTTGCTAAAGATGATTTTGCTTGCTTGATTGCAAAGGCCACAGTGGATGAATCCATGCTATGGCATAGAAGACTTGGTCATATTAATTTTAAAACCATAAATAAGATTGTTAAAGATGGTTTGGTAAGAGGCTTGCCTCAGAAAAGATTTGAAAATGACCAAACCTGTGTTGCTTGTCTCAAAGGCAAACAACACAGAGCTTCTTGCAAAACAAAGGTTTCTAACTCTATTGCTCACCCACTTTATATGTTGCATATGGACTTGTTTGGTCCTACATCAGTGAGTAGCATAAATCTTAAGAAATATTGTCTTGTTGTGACTGATGATTTTAGCAGGTTTACATGGGTTTTCTTTCTTAGAACTAAGGATGAGACAACAGACATCCTTAAGACCTTTATAACTGAAGTAGAAAACCTAAATGATAAGAAAGTTAAAGTTATCAGGTGTGACAATGGGACAAAGTTTAAAAATAGAGTTATGGATGATTTTTGCAGAGATAAAGGTATTAAAAGAGAATTTAGTGTAGCTAGAACTCCTCAACAAAATGGTGTAGCTGAGAGGAGAAATAGGACACTAATAGAGGCTGCTAGAACCATGTTGGCAGATTCAAAATGGCCAATTACTTTTTGGGCTGAAGCAGTTAACACTTCTTGTTATGTGCAAAACAGGGTTTTAGTGGTAAAAACAAAGAACAAGACACCTTATGAGTTATTTAGAGGTAGACCCCCTATCCTAGACTTCATGAGACCATTTGGATGTCATGTTACAATTCTCAATACCATAGATCATCTGGGTAAATTTGATGGGAAATCAGATGAAGGGTATTTTGTTGGGTATTCCATGGTTAGTAAAGCCTTTAGAGTATACAACTTAAGAACCCAAAAGATTGAGGAAAATATGCATGTTGAGTTTCTAGAAAACAGGCCTAATGTTGGAGGAACTGGCCCAAAATGGTTGTTTGATCTTGATACTTTAACCCATACCATGAATTATGTGCATATCTCTACAGGTACAAATACTAATGAGTTTGCAGGTTCAGAAGAGTTTGTTGATGATGATGAGCCAAGCAAGGATAAAGAGGATGATCAGGATCAAATTATTTTGCCTATTTGGGATCATGTAGATGATTATTTTGTTCCAAAGACTGGAGATGAACCTTCTAATGATGCTAGTAAAGAAGGTGATGGAAATGTGTTCAAAGCAACTTCTATGAACACTGTCAATTCTGAAAGCAGTGGAAATATAGATTCCACTGCTAGGCCAGAAGTTTCCACTGCTACACCAAATGTGGAAAATACAACTCCAGTTACTCAGGAAGCTCAAGCCAGTGATGTTGAAATAACAAATATGCCTACTGTAATTGAAATTCCTCAAACTACCCACACTACAATACATAAAGCACATCCACTTGAAAATGTGATAGGAGATGTACACACTGGAGTCAAGACTAGAAGACAAACACAAATGACTGACATTCATGGTTTTATCAGTGAAATATATGACTCAAAGAATCATGAATGCAAGAATGAATGTTTGTTTATGTGTTTCCTATCTCAAATGGAACCAAAGAATGTATTCAAGGCACTTGAAGATGAAAGTTGGGTAGAAGCAATGCAAGAAGAGTTGCTTCAGTTCAAAATTCAGAAGCTTTGGGTGCTTTTTGATTTACCTACTGGTATGAAAGTAATTGGTACCAAGTGGGTGTTCAGAAACAAAAGGGATGAAAGAGCAATTGTCATAAGAAACAAGGCTAGGCTTTTGGCTCAAGGATACACTCAGGAGGAGGGTATTGATTATGAAGAAGTGTTTGCCCCAGTTGCAAGAATAGAAGCAATTAGGCTTTTTCTAGCCTATGCATCCTTTATGGGCTTCACAGTCTATCAAATGGATGTAAAAAGTGCTTTTCTTTATGGGCAAATTGATGAGGAGGTGTATGTTTCACAACCTCCAGGCTTTGAAGACCCTGACTATCCTAACAAAGTATACAAGGTAGTTAAAGCATTGTATGGCTTGCGTTAGGCACCAAGGAAATGGTATGAGACCCTAGCTACTTATATTATGGACAATGGGTTTCATAGAGGAAGAATTGATCAGACTTTGTTCATCAAGAAAGACAAGAATGATATCCTGCTGGTTCAAATTTATGTTGATGATATCATTTTTGGTTCTACAAAGCCAGAGATGTGCAAAGATTTTGAAAAACTAATGAAAGATGAGTTCAAGATGAGTTCTATGGGTGAACTCACATTCTTTTTGGGACTTCAAGTACAACAAAGGCCAGATGGAATCTTCATCAATCAAGATAAATATGTGGCTAAGATACTTAGGAAGTTCAAATTCACTGATGTAAAGTCCTCTAGCACACCTGCAGACAAGTATACACATCTGCTTCTAAAGGAGAACCGTGGAGAAGCAGTTGATGTACATATGTACAGATCTATGATTGGTTCTTTGATGTATCTCACATCATCAAGGCCAGACATTATGTTTGCAGTATGTGCCTGTGCAAGGTTTCAGGTCACTCCCAAAGAATCACACTTGACTGCAGTGAAGAAGATTTTCAAATATCTTAAAGCATATCCTCATTTGGGATTATGGTATCCTAAAGAATCTCCTATGGAGTTGGTTACCTACTCAGATAGTGATTATGCTGGAGCAAGTTTGGATAGAAAATCTACAAAAGGTGGATGCCAATTTCTTGGATGTAGATTGGTGTCATGGCAGTGCAAGAAACAAACAATGGTGGCAACTTCATCAACTGAGGCAGAGTATGTGGCTTCTGCAAGTTGCTGTGCTCAAGTTCTATGGCTTCAAAACCAACTTTTGACTATGGGTACAATTTTATGAATACCATCATTTATATTGACAATAGCAGTACCATATGCATAATTAAAAATCCTGTTCAACACACTAAGACTAAACATATTGAAATTAGACATCACTTTATAAGAGACTGTTATGAGAAAAAGCTAATTCAAGTTGTTAAAATACATACTGATGACAACTATGCTTATTTATTAACAAAATGGTAACAGGTATTGGAATGCTTAATCCATAAAATTTTGATGTCTAATGGTCTTTAGTGTTGAGGGGAGGTTTTTGGTACTAAAATTGTTGTATATTTTTGTATTTTGGTTGTCCACTAACTTTTATGCAGCGGAAAAATACAACAGTGGAAACAATAGTGCAAACAGTGGTAAATTTTGCTCTCACAGTGTAAAAGGAAATACAAAGAAACTTCATTCATTCATTTCCAAGTTTCAATACAACTGAAAGAGAGTACAAACATCCATCATCAAAATACAAAACAAATAATCCTAACATCCTACACCCTACACCAGCTACTCCATTGGCTTCTTGCCCTTTCCCTTGTAGTCATGCTTGGGCTTGTGGACTTTCTTTGAATTCTGCATCTCCAACCATCTTGGACTTGGAAGACATAGCACTTGCTTTGGAGGCTTTGGAAGTCTTGCAGGCTTCTTTGGAGCTGGTACAGTCTTCATCTTGGATAATGCAGATTCTAAAGCCTGAGACAGAGCCCTTGGTAACTCCTTGGACAGGGTATATGTCTCATCATCATTAGATGAACTGGAGTCAAAGACATAGGATGGTGGAGTAGGCAAATCCTCAGAAGATTCAAGTGTTTTAATCTTCCTCTTAGGCTTCTTGGAAGATGAGCTTGTGGCACAAGGTGAAAAGTAATTTGCCCACACTGATGCCTCTGAAGATGAGTCAGAAGACATGTGGATTTCTTCCTCTGAAGAAGAATCAGAGGAGATGTACATAATGTTTGGAAGGTTGCTCATGGTGATTTTTAGGGTTTGGTGATGATATAGAAAGTGTTTGGTGAAGGTTATTGGTGATACGAGCCCCTATATATAGGCAAAGTCAATCTGCAGGGATAATTAAGAGAGATATTTACTCTTACCTGCTTTGGTAGGTTGAGGAGTAAATATGGATATTATTTACTATATCGGGTTGACTTTGGTGAGATATTTGTGAACAGTAAAAAGCAACTTTGGTTAAAAACACTTTGGTTATGCATATTATTTGGTTTATACTAACATGTGCAGGTTTATAACCAATTTTTGCTGGGAGTTGATCATAAAAGGTGTGTAACTGAGACACACAAAAAATGGTTATTGNAGAGATATTTACTCTTACCTGCTTTGGTAGGTTGAGGAGTAAATATGGATATTATTTACTATATCGGGTTGACTTTGGTGAGATATTTGTGAACAGTAAAAAGCAACTTTGGTTAAAAACACTTTGGTTATGCATATTATTTGGTTTATACTAACATGTGCAGGTTTATAACCAATTTTTGCTGGGAGTTGATCATAAAAGGTGTGTAACTGAGACACACAAAAAATGGTTATTGATTCACCATGTCTAATCCACATAAGAATCAACTAGTCCAGAGCAAACGGCTACTGGTAAAGACTTAACAAATCCGTTTATGGTTGATAGTTTACCAAATACTATATGGTTATCAAATCACCACATTCCAAGTGATTAAGAGTTGGCTAGTCCATAGCAAACAGCTCATGGTAAAGACATATCAAATTCGTTGATAGTTGGTAGTTTGCTAAAAACTATGATGAGAGCAGTTCAATTTACTTATGTTTTATTTTACCACTGCTCTTGAAAATTTTTGTGACAAGTTCCCACTGCTAGTTCACAGTTACCACTGTTGAACTAGCCGTTACAAACGTTGTGTCAGTAACTAAATTTTTATCTATCCATTGAGAGTAAACCGTTTTGTCCTTACTTATAGGGTGAATTTTTAGAAGATTCTCTCCTTACTTAATTTTAATTTATTCTTTTCTTTAAGATAAATCTTTTCCAAAGATAATCTTTCTTGCGCGAAATTCTCAAACCCTAATAGTATAAATCATTTTCTTTCAATAGTCGAATTCTACATTCAATTCCTACTCACACAATTATACTTTTCTCAAAAGATATACTATGGCATCATTATACTTTGCAGATGAGCAAAACCAAGTGGCCTACTTGCAGAAGTCAAACGAAAAGAGTGGCCCTGTTTTTCAAAAGATTGTGGATTTTCTCAATACCACTCACATAAGGTATGCTTTAACTCTAAACCCCAGAATCTATGTCTCTCATATCAAACAGTTTTGGAACTCTGTAGAGTCCATCACTATTGAAGATGGAGACACACATGAAACTGTGGATACTCTTAGAGCCACAGTGGATGGGGTAACCATTGATGTTACTGAATCATCCTTGAGGAAAATTCTCCAATTGAATGATCTCAATGGTATCATCACATTACCCAATCCAGATATTCATAAACATCTCTCAACAATGGGGTATGACACATCTGACAAAAAGATTACTTTTAGAAAGGGATGTTTTTGCCCCCATTGGAGATTTTTCATTCATACTCTTTTGCATTGCTTAAGTCCTAAGAAAACATCTTATGAACAATTCAGTTCAACTATGGCTTACCCTTTGGTTTGTTTAGCCACTGATAGGACTTTTAATTTTTCAAAGCTTATTTGTAATAGTATGAAAGGCAATGTAAAGAGTCCATATAAATTTTTGATGTATCCAAGGTTTGTGCAAGCAGTGCTAATGAATTTCCACTGCNGCAATCAAGAAAAGGCAGGATGAATTAGAGATTGCAAGTTTCATGGAGGCTAAAAGGTTGGATAAAATGGAAACCACTGCTCCAATGGAAGTAGACCCAATTTCCACTGTTCCACCTACTATTCTCAAAGAAAAGGCTCTAGAATTCTCTTATGTGCCAACTGAACAAGAAATTGAGTTCGTGATTGCTAATGATCCAGTGGTCAAGAAGAAAGCAATTGATTTAATTACAGATAAAACTTTAACTGAAGAACAAAGATCAGCACAGTTGACTGATTTCATACAAATGAAGAATCAACAAGCACTTCAAGATGCAATAGGCACAGTTAGAAAAGGTCAAAAGAAACCAAGACAACCAACCAAGGCACAAGTTATTTCAGTGATGAAGACATATTGCTGTCATGTTGGTGGATGGAAAATGTCTCAGTTCAAAGGAATGTCACATGATCAGATTGAAGGTATCTACTATAGAGTTAAAAGACAAGATAAGTTCAAAAGGAAAGCTACAGATTCTGAAGAGCAAACCACTAAGAAGACAAGATTTGCTCAAGAACAAGAATCCCAATCTGAAAAACAAACAGAAGACAAGCTGAGTGCCATGATTGTGATAGAAGAAGAAGACTTTTATCTAGATCCACTGCAAGTCAGACATCCTATTGTTGATTGGGAAGTTTACACTTCTAGTAATTTTGCTTCAACATGGAAGATTACAAGGTTAGGTGGTGAAACTTCATCATTCATTCAGTTTGAAGATCTGATTAAAGCATGTGATAGAAGTGATCTTGATACACTGTGGAATTTGGTTCAAGAAAGATTCAAGGCTGATAATCTTAAAGATGTGAAGGAAATGCAGCTATGGGTTGATCTAAGGAAACTTTATGAACCTGATCCTAATGATAGGTACAGGGAGTTTGAAGCTATAGGTGTGAAAACTACATGGACATATTATGGTTCATGTGAGGTTCATCATGTTTCTACAAAAGCTGGAGTGGATGCATTTATGTTTGCAGAAAAGGAATACCCACTCAGAGCTAGAACTCTCACTGCAATGTTGTCAACACAAATTAGAGTTCATGAAGACACTGAGAAGGTTAGAGCTTTGATACAGAAGATACAAGATCAGTGTTCAAGAGCTATCCAGGCCTTAAGAAGAAAATGAAGTGTTTGGAAGAATTCCCCATATCGTCACAGATGCTGATTGATTGAAGAAACTTATTGATTTGCAGAGAAATCATAAGTTTAAGGGAGGATTGTTGGGAATTATACTAACAGTTACCACGGATAAGTATGGAGGTAACCATTGCTGAAGAATGCACTAGCAGTGGAAACACATTACCACTGCTAGTACATACTATTACCACTGCTATTAGGATAACTGTTATGTAATCGTGTATTGATAAGTATAGAATAGATTGTGTGTATATTCTATTTAGATAACATTATGCTTATCTTGTAAAGGACTCCTTGTGCTATAAAAGGAGGTCCTAGGTTAAAGTTCCATATACGTTTTTCTAAGAGCTTCAAGGTTGTAAACCTTAGTGATATTCAGATCACTCGTATTCAATATATTGAAGCTATAAGTTTGGTTAAACTTTGTGTCACTTTCATACAACTGTTCTTACTCACAACACATCATATAAACAATCTTCTAAGTACTACTAAGTATATTCCGCGTACTTGCTAGTATAACTCAAAGTATCATTCTAACATAAGGTGTGTGTTTAAGATCCATCACCTTGTTAGCCCACGGTTGAGGAGGAAAAAAAAAGGTTTTTGAAACCGCTTTGACGTAAACCGGTTCGTACCGGTTCCAGCCTTTCTCTCCAAAAATTGGTTTCAAACCGATCCGGTTTTGGGTCAAACCGGTTCGTTGACTAATTGACTAGATTTGATCCGGTTTTAAAACCGAACCGGTTTGGCAAAAAATCGGGTTTGTACACCTCTATTGTGATGTATAAAATGTCGAAACTCAAATTTATTATACTGCTTAAAGATTTGTGAGATTATAGGTATATATTTAATAACTACAACTCTCTAGAAGACACGGTAAGCTAACAGTTTATTTGAGTTGTAAGACCAAAAGGTATGAAAGATCAATTCATCAAAGATATATACATGATGCATCTCATTTCTGATTGTCAACACTCAAATACTCCTTCCCGGCTTCTCACTTGAAGTTCTGCCCACTAACCCATGGGTTTACCCATGGGCAACAAATACTCGCGAGCATAGGCAAGGGTAGAAATTGTACCCACTGGTGGGTGATAGGGGGTGGCAGGTGAGAAAAATAATCGTGAGCAGGTGATGGGTTAGAGGTACCCATGCTCCATTGTCCACGAATGCCATCCTTACACTCACACTAAGATACATGTTCTCATGGAACCTATTTTGTCATTGAAGTAAATGAAATTTAAAGGACAGTACTATAAAATATAACATATCATATGCTGACACATGTGGTCTCAAGAAAATCCATTACGGATTTATGGGCGCTGGTCGCGCTCCAGCACGAGGCTAGCGCGCCATCCTCGTAGTGAATTTTTTTGGGTTCTTGGCCTATAAATACCCCACCTTGTCACTTGTATTCCTCACCCTTTTCCATTCATTCTTTTTCTCTATTTTCTTTTCTCTCTACCCTCTAGTTCTATAATCTTGTGTTCTTAATATTTCTCTCTTATCAGATCTTGTGATAGGGAAGATTTAGATGCATTATGGAAGCTGGTGAAAGAAAAGTTTAAGTCATGTGATCTTACAGATGTCAAAGCAAAGGAGCTATGGGTTCATTTTCAAAGGCTTGATGAACCTGATCCAAGTGATAGATACTGGAAGTTTGAAGCTCATAACATGAACACACTATGGAAGTTTTATGACTCTTGCAGTGTTCATCATGTTTCTACACAGGATGGAGTTGATTTAATTCTCGTCGCGATGGTATATTAGCTTGAAGATTTACCGTTTGCAAGATATGTTGTTTTTTAAAAAAAGTTGAAAAGTGGGATTTTATATTCTTTGAGATGATAGTTCGAGGATATGCCAAAAAGTAGATCCAATTAGTTAAAAAAATAATTGCTATAATTTGTTTGGGATATCAATATGGTACACGCAAGCTATATATCATACTCTCGCGGCAATTCATGTCGGGTTCGGTTAGTGGGTTCGGGTTGACATGTTAGCGAGTTCATATATTTCAACCCAAATCTGATATATTTAGTTAATCGTGTCGAGAAGTTCAACACTAACCTGAACACATTTATTAAATGAGTTAGTCGTGTCGACCCAATTGAGAGTTAAATTGAATTTTAAAAGTACACAATAGAATTTTAAAGATCCGTTACAAAACGCAACACAATATATATAGGCAAAAGCATAAAGACTTCAAAAGTCGATGACATCTCATAAGTTATAAACATAAAGTAGTTGGGTTCTTTCTATAATTGTACGAATTACATAATTTTTAATATTTAATGTTTTAACTATATTTTTAAACGGGTTGGCGGGTTAGAAACGGGTTGAGAATTTCAACCCAAACTTAACATGTTTATTAAACGTGTTAGTTGTATCGATCCATTTACAACTCAAACTTGTTTAGCCTCAACCCTAAATTGCTTATTTTCGTGTTGATCTCAGATCTTGTTTCGTGTCGGGTCAAAAATTGCCACCCTATATTTTACCAATGAAGGTACGCTATAAGGGATAGAAGTGAAAGGAGTGGTAGACTTACTATCACAAAAGCTCTTACTAGTATTTGATAACATTCAAAGAATCAGCAATATCATGTATGAGATAGATTGTTTGTAATTTAATTCCTATGGTGTTCGAGGATGCAAAGTAGGAGGTCGAGGATCAAGAGCTAACATGAATAATGTTTTTATAGTTTAAACCAGAAGAAGAGATTGCATCATACTAATTAACAAACATATGTTTTAGATTAAAACACAAAACTTAGTATCGTATTGATATATAACTATTGAAATTTAATAATCTTATTCAAGTTTCGCTAGAATTTTCATTAACTTCATGTTCGCTTTACCATCTCTTTCAAGGAACTGAAGTTGCAAAGTGCAGACACCTAAATGGTTGCTTGTTTTGTCTATTTGGAATTAACTAATTAATGGTGTCTACTGATATTAAATGGAAACCAGCCCCACCTTCATATTAGGTCCAATGCACATTTACTTTTGAGGACTGTATATGGGTCCCAAGTAAATTATAAAGCTTGTCGATATTTGAGGCGAATCAGACTCGATTATAGAACAAGATTTTTATTTTCATTTTTGTAATATATATATATTATATATTATATATAATATATATATATATATATATATATATATATATATATATAGTTATTAATATATATATTATATATAATATATATATATTTTTTTTCTTAAAGTTTTAAAATTTCTATTTTTTTTCCGAAAATATTTTTTTTGAATTATTTTGTGGTGATGGATCAATGAAGTGGTTAAACATATGCAAGGACAACATTAACTTCTAACGAATTAGAAAAAATACTCAAACCGCCAAAAAAAAAAGTTGAGAAGCTTTATATGCAAGAAAAAAAGTTGGATACCTTGATTGTATATGGACCCTAACTTTGATGTTTTTTTGTGCCATTTGCCCTACATAGATCGTTAAAATTAAATAAGATATGTGAAAAATAAGTTATGCTGCAAGTAATGTAGAAATTAACTTAATTAAAGGTGATTTGTATATCAATTTTTTTTAATCCATAATTAAATCATGTATAGTAGTGTTGTATTGTACTGTGTGCATCACTGATGTAATTTAGTGATGGATGGAAAAAAATGGTGTACAAATCATCACCCAATTTAATGTGTGCAAAACACATAATCTCTCTGTCTCATATTATCTGTCCACTTTGACTTTTTTAGGTATTTTTTTTATCAACTTTGACCTTAAATATTTTTGTTTATGTTATATAATATTTGATGCAAAATATGTGAATTGATTGGATTTAAAATGTATTTTCATTAGTAACTTTTATTAAATATTACTCCCCTTGTCCCACATTAAGTGTCCACTATGACTTTTTTAAGTCTTTATTCTTCATCTTTCACTTTAAATATTTTTGTTTGTATTATATAATATTTGATGCAAGATATATGAATGTATTATGTTTTTAAATGTATTTTCATTTATATAATTTTCGTTAATATTACAAACAAATATAATTAAGTTTACAAATGAAGGAAAAAGACTTAAAAAAGTCATAGTGGACATTTAATATGGGACGGAGGTAGTGTATAACACAAACAAAAGTATTTAAGGTCGAAATTGAAAAAGAAATACTTTAAAAGTCAAAATTGAACAATTAATATGGGACGGAGGTAGTAATTTACAATATTAACTAGTTTTTGACATTGCTCATACATGGGCTCTAAAATAAAATTATTTTATAAGATTATCTAAAACGTTTTATACTTTTATAGTTAAAATATTAGTGTACGCGCGAGTTTTTAAATAAAATTTCATTATGTATTAATATTTTTTATATATATTTGTTGAATGAAAATTTTGACTTTGTTTAATTGATATGGTGTTGAGGTTGATAATTTTTTAAATTTAACCATTGAAAAAAATATTTTTCCAAATATCCTTATTTGACCTTTATAGAAGAATTAAATGTGCCTTTGTTATACGTACAATCTCGTTTATTTATTTTCATCTCATAATAACCCGTGCTGTGGTTCCTTCATATTGATATTATATTCCTTATTATTAAAAAAAAACTTAGCTGTGTCTAATTTTTAAATTCGCATACACGCGGGTTAAAGTTATAAATAGAAATAATATGAGTCGTTATTGAAGACCATTAGTAAAAAATACTTTAACGGATCTTCTTACATAATCTCTTAAAGATGAATAACATGAGTTGTTTATATATGTACAATATCATGCATTCATTTATATATTACAATAACTAGTGGTTAAAATATCCACGAATATACATTAAATTTAATATATGTTAGGATCGTAGTTTTATGTTGATTATGTGATTCGGGAGGTCGGGTTTGATGGAAGAAGATGAAACCCATGGTTAGTGAAAGAAAGTAGAGAGAGAAAGGAATACTAAGTGTTTTATTGATAATGAGAAAAGGATAAGATTAAACACAAAGCATCACCCTCCTAGTGAAGTCTAGGAGGGTATAAATAGGTCAACACATGTCTAACTATTACAATATTACGCTTCTGGTCCATGTGTTTGAACCTAACAAGATAGCTAATGTAATCCCGTAAATGTCGTTCCATTTACGTGTTAGGATGATTCTTAATAATCTTCCCCCAATGGGGGCGACATAAGGGATTACTTACAACATTTCCTACAAGTACAAATACAAATAAAGAAAGGTCTTCATCGGCTCTTCAAGTGTTGAGGATGACTACAGTTGACGCTCTTTGTCTTCATCTTGTACCTCAGCTTGAGAACTTTTTCTTCACTTGTAGGCAAATGATGTAATTTGCATGAACTGGATTAACTTCCCCCCAATTCATGCTGCATGTCTTTAGCGGCTTCTTCGTACACTTCTTTTTGGGGAAGTTTCTGAATCAGCTTCCCCCCAAACTGACAACCGTCTTCAGCAGATTCGAAACTTTGATGTAGTTAACATGTCTTCTAACTTTTGAAATTTTGAGCATGCAGCGGAATTTGTAGATGAAACAGTAGACCACACCAAACAAATCTGAGTAGTTACATAATCACAGTTATACTCAATGCGGAAGCTCCGTTCGGGGGTAACATGCAAGAAATCAGCAAGATCTTCTCACGTGTGTAGGCTACTTCGCACTCCACAACCCACGAGAGTCGAAACGATTACACCAAAATCACAAAACTGAACCACTAATCATCTCTATGGAGGTCATTCCGGTAGTAATAAAATTGTAAGCTCGATCATGTGAGTCTATTATGCGTCCCCGATGTGCACATTTCTTCCCACTGAATGCATATCCTCGTGGAAAATGGGTGTTTTCGCAAAGAAATCAAGAAAAGTCAAAGAACGCACAAGAACACCCACTCTATCTTCCCCCACGATGCCTTCTTTGGAATCGGAAGCATACACACTATGTTAACGATGAAAAATCGGAGGTAGCGTAACCCCATATGTCCAATTAACCAAACAAGTGTGAAGTACCATAAATAACCTGTGAGAATTAACTGCTGATAACATCTCTGCTCATTTATACTCCTCTTAACTAACTCTTTACCGACCCCATTATCATTCTGATGGCTCTTTGTAGTGACTACTGATGGAGAAAACCCAATATAAAGAATTTGAGACTGAAGTAACATAACCCGAAATTGTGACTTAAACTTGCACTATTGTATGACTAAGAACCAATACCGAGATTTTCAAAAAAAAAGGTAGGAAATCATATACCCATCCAACCATCCTTAATTGTATATGAACGTCTCTTGAATTATCCATAGGTTTTTGTGACACTTGAGCACTACAACGTAACTCTTTTAAAGTGATAGTTATACTCTGAGAGCACTACAACGTAACTCCTTACATCAGGTATATCTAGACAACTCAAGTCTCTGTCATTTGTACGGACAAAAGCTCGAACTAGGATCTCAAAGAATCTTCATCCAACCAACCCCAATATCTTTAGATACTAAGTACACGTACCCGTGATATTCCACTTCAACCTCAAATAAATAATAATGAATCAATGCCGTAGTCACATCTTGCAGTTAAAAGGCCAAAATCTAGCCTTTTGATGGTTTAAGTGAACTTTGATAATGGTTTCCCGATCTTGTCAAAAATGTATCACCCCGTGAAAATTTGCAATCACCAAAATACCACTCTTTTTCTCCAAATATTATATCAAATTAACTCAATGTATTAAAAATACATTAGATGCTAATAACATTTCTAGCCCAAAATTTGATATAAATTTTAGATAATAAACACAAGCCCGGTCCAAGCAACAAACAATCCAATACAACCCTTTTCACTTAATCCTTAAGTCCAACCCACTTATATTTTCAATATTCGGTCCAATAAGTAATAGGTAAATGTTCGATCCAAACATAAAAAATAATAAGCGGTTATAAACACTGCCCTAAGTTTGTGTCATTTGAAAACCCTAAACATCACACACAACAAACTCCTGCGCCCCCATCTCTCTATACGCAGTCAAACACATCTCCTCTCTATCCCAAACAGATCAAGATCAAACCTTGTCACACTTCACACCAGACGACTCACTTCTCCATCAGCATCTTTAAGTAATATACAAGCTCAACCTAATTTATTGAATGCCAATGCCACAAACACAAGCAAACCACCGTACCATGACCTTAGTGTCATTTGCAGTTCAATCCGAGTCAAGAGAGCATGTGAATGGCTTCAAGACCCTTTGGAGGGTCACGGTAGGTTTAACATATGGTTTTCGTTTAGTATATGTTCTTGACAGAATTAAAGAACGAAAGTAACAAGGTTGTTATATTTTGCTTCTTTATAGATTCGGATAGATATTGAAGCTAAGCTTCAAAAATTGGATCGGTGATGAAAATCTCTTGTGGGTTTAGGATAGAATAATGATTCGTTGTAGTTTGTATGTAGTGGTGAAGGGATATTGTTGGGGTTTTGGTTGTTGATTGGTTGTTGGTTATGTCTCGATCTTTTCTTCTTATTGTTTTTTGTAGACAGTTTAGACCAATGAAGATAAGCAGATCTGAGGTCAAACCGAGTTGGTATATTGGTGTGTGGTCATAGGTCTTATCTTCATCTCCATTCTTGTAAAATTTTCGATAATTATTGACATGGTCACTTATCGATTTTTTTTTCTAAAATTATCGAAAATTTTGACAAGGTCACTTATCGAGAATTCTTAGCTTTCGAAATTTTTTTGGCTATCGAAAATTTTTCATCTTTCGAAAATTTTATCAAAATTTTCGGCACTTCCTAAACCAAAAATTTTCGAAAGTTTTTAAGATATCGATAATTAGTACATTTCGAAAATTTCTTATACAAGAAATTCCGACTTTTTCTGGCGATTATTCCGACGAAAAATTCCGTCCACCCTTTTTTGCAGATTCCGAATATTTAGACCATGTATTTGCCTTCATTTTGACCACAAATATTCCACGGTAAATGTACAAAAAGTCACAAGATTTGAGTTATAAATCTATTAAACGTGACCTAAAAGAAAACAACCAGAATGAAACTGATAGTAGTATTATGAAACTGAAAGTGTAAGATTGTTACTTTTTGACCATTGGATACATAAAAAGCTGTGTTATAACTGTTGTGACCAAAAGAATGATAAAAATAGTACGGACCCTTGGCTAAACAGCTTAAAGGTAACAACTTTGACAAGATAAAACCACAAATCAACAAAAACTAAAACCTTGGCTCTTGATACCACTGTTAGGATCGTAGTTTTATGTTGATTATGTGATTCAGGAGGTCGGGTTTGATGGAAGAAGATGAAACCCATGGTTAGTGAGAGAAAGTAGAGAGAGAAAGGAATATTAGGTGTTTTATTGATAATGAGAAAAGGATAAGATTAAACACAAAGCGTCACCCTCCTAGTGAAGTCTAGGAGGGTATAAATAGGCCAACACATGTCTAACTATTAGAATATTACGCTTCTGGTCCATCTGTTTGAACCTAACAAGATAGCTAATGTAATCCCGTAAATGTCGTTCCATTTACGTGTTAGGATGATTCCTAACAATATATAATGATAATAATATTTATTAATAACAACAATGTATATGCTTTTTTAAGAATATAAAGTTTAAGGATATTTATTAAGATTAGAGAAAATTACATCATTGATCCTTGTGGTTATATCGTAATTTCATATATAGTCCACAAGTCTTATAAATTGCATTGTTAGTCCTTACGGTTCACCAATCTTCACACCTATGGTCCCAAGCACCATTTACACCTCTTGCAATTAATACATTATTTTGTCTTACTCCAAGTGTATAGTTGATTTACTTGATCGTGCAAGAATTATAGACAAAATGGTTGAAGATATCCAATTGATGCTAAGTCCAAGTACACTCTAACAGATGGTGATACTTTGATAGACCAAGTTAATTTTTATCGGACTATTGTGGGAAGTTTAGTTTATTTACAGTTACACGTCCAAATATTTCTTATGCAGTTTATACTGTTAGTCAGTTTCTTATGCAATACCTGACGTCGTCATTATAGACCTGACAGAATTGTTCGTTTTGTTTTCTGGAAAAATTTTGAAAAAATCTAATTTTCAAAACTTGTGTTCTTGCAAGAATTTAATTTGACAATATACAAGCATTTGACTCAAACAAACACACAAACAAGATAAAATATATGCTAATTATCAGTTGTAAACTTTTACATGTTTGAATTTCGATCTTTAAAACTGATAAAACGTTTTCCCTACACTTATTTCATGCAAAGTACCTTTATATGTCATTAAAACGAAATAAAAACAAAAGAAAGTATTTTCATTATTTTATTCAAAACATGAAAAATTAAACAACTAACATTAAGCATATATGACACAACTAAAGATTAAAAAGCAAACAAAGCAAGTAAATGAGATATGCCCGGGCCGCCTCACGAGAAGCACTTCTTTTTATTCGAATCACGAGCATGACTCTACCTTTATTTAATGGATAAAAGGGAGGTTTTCCCTTCACTTAAGATTAAGTGGGGGTGATAGTAGTAATACACACCATTTTGGTGGAAGGGAGCAATATGATGAGAGATTGGTGGTTGAATTATATGCTCAAAAGGGTATGCTTCTTTCATCTTAACCTTACCTAATTAATTTAGTTCAATGAGTAAATTAAGGATTTATCCTAGAAAATAATCATCTTCTATCATCTCCAACTTCGAGAAATTCTTAGTTAGAGATTCATCTTGGCCTAATATACCCGGTTTGAATTCATAATGTTTCTTGTGATCAATCATAAATGGGTAAAGTAAGTATGTAGGGTTATTTTTCACTCCTATATTAGCTTCCTCTACACATGGCTAGAGTCTACTATCTTCATCCTAAAACTACCCGAACTATATGGTTTAATGGGTGGATTGGAGCCTATTTCGTCTCCTAGATTTATAACTAAAGATGCAAAATTGGGTAAGGGTCTTAGTTGAGGCTCTAGTTCATCTAAACTAGGAACTTGCGTAGAACTAAGAGAAAGGTCATGACAAGAAGCATCTAAACCTACATCCTCTAGTTGTATATGGTCCAAAGGTTCTACTTTTGGGGTTCCTATAGTCTCTTCCAATTCTTCTGGGTATGTCACGGGTGGTGTGTATTCCTCAAATAATGGTAGGACTTGCGGGCTTGGAGTTTTTATCTCATTCTCCATTATATCTAGAACACCTATATTTTTCATCATGTGTTTTGATAGAATCTAACCCAAACATGCACCTAAGTATCTCAAATCCTTCTCTAGCCATGTCAAATTCTTGGTATGATTCAAAGTCCATGTTCTTAAAAACTAGGTCTTTTTGTTCATGGTGTCTATGCTCAGCTAAATTCTCCTCATTTGTTTCCTCAGGTTTTGGTCTAAGTAAACCTATCATTTCATTCAACTTATGGCTCAGTGTTAAGGAGCTTTCCTTAAAACTATTCCAAAGGGTTTGACTAAAAGGAGTTGATCCTAAAAGTGATTGTTCAAAAGAAGTCATACATGCATAGAATTCGTTTACCCCATCTAACTTTATTCCATCTCATCTTGAATATATCTAAGATCACTCAAAATGTCATTGGAACAACAAGAAGTAAATATTTAGGTGTAAAACAATTGTTCCTCTATTGTTATTGATTCAAATGAAACTTCATCCGCCATGGTGACGAATGAAAAAGGATTTACGAACAAAAGTAACAAAAAAAAGAGATAGACTAAAGAAGGCTAAAAAGAAAAACAAAATGTTCATTAGATAGTGATCACTTCAAATAACAACATATTATTAGCATCATTTATCATATGTATATTGCTTGTTTTGTATTATTTTATATGAGAATTGATACTTAATCGTTTACTTTTGTAAATCTCAGTTATAAACAAGCAATTGGTGAAAGTTAGCTATTTTGGACGTAAATTAGAGCAAAATGGATCAAGTTGGAAAAGTTTACTGAACTGAAGGAAGATACGCCGTATCATTCTAGAAAGATACGCCGTACATCAAGACTTAGACTAATAAGAAGACCATTGCCTGAATTTGACGCATACGCCATGTGGATTTCCCCCATACGCCGTATATGAAACTTTGGTTAACGAGAAGATCTGACTTGCTTTGCCCATGATATGCCGCATGACATCAACAGCATGCGCCGTATCTACCTTGAAGACTTCAACAGATTTCCGAGATAAGAAGACAAGATGCGCCGTATGAAGATCAGTAATGCGCCATATCATATGGCGGTGTACGAATATTCCAGAATATACTAATTTTGAACCCCACGCAAAGTTATTGAGATATGGCGTATCTCATCAATTGATACGCCGTATCGACTCTGTTTTCAAAATGTATAAATACCCCATTCACAACTGAATTTTACATACATAATACCTATGAGAGGCGACGACTGACCACACAAAGACACAACCAGAAGGACGAAATCAGAGTAATAAGAAGGTCCTGCTAGTGCATAACTTCATAGGATGATTGGCTTAATTGTATTAGTACTCTTTTAATCGTTTGGTTAGCGTACTCTTTCTTTCATTAGATTAGTACTTAATATTTTCACTTATTAAAGATTATATGATGTTTTATTGGATGCTTATGCGTATTTTTGATTACATTATTACTTCATTAATATCATTGCATGATAATGTAAGCCCTAAGTGGTTAATTAATAAATTGATAATCATTAAGGTAGACTTTATGCGAATTTCTGATTAGTCGTGACAGGACTTTTCCATTGAGAAAACTTAATATCCGAAATCTAGATGTTTAGGTTGGTCTAAACATTGGAATGAGATACGCATACACATAAGCAACCAACGAGAAAGAGCATATTTAGTAGTATAACTAAACAATTAGCCAAATACATTTTCCTTACTATCGGCTTGACCTTTTATTTGTTATCTGTGTTTCTATCTGTGTATATGATGAGGCGAAAAGTGTTACGCTTTTAGGGGTCATTTAAGCCCTAAATCATGATTTTATGATCAAATATTACTTTAAATCGTTCCTTTTGTCATTTTAGGTACTTTTCGGAGGAATTCTGGAAAACATTGCATTTTGGACGTTTTTGGAGCATAAAAGTGAAGAAAACGACAAAGTCTCAAAAGCATGCTGGAAATCCTACCTGACGGCCTTAGGAGCTATAAGCTGACGCCTTCACTTGAAGACAAAGGAGTTGGATTCAGACTTTACCAGACGCCCAAATGAAGAATTCAAGACTTAACACCTGACGGCGTCAGGTGTTAGGAAGTCTAGGCCGTCAGGTGTAATGCTAAAGAGAGACGGCCCAGGAGGATTTACAAGGTGACGACGTCAGAAGTAGATCTAGGTGATCTGAAAACCCTAAACGTGGCGAGTTGACGGCATCAGAGTCTAAAAGCTGACGCCGTCAGAGTGTAAATTCTATATATATTTTAGGATTTTCTTTCATTAAAAGTGTGTAACTTTGGAGAGAGTTTTGGTGTAACCCTAGTACGAACTTCCTGCACTTTTTAAGGGTTTCAAACCCTTGAATCTTCCATGTTTCATTGAAGATAAGTAATCATTCAATCATTCAATATGTCTATGTGTTGTTTGATTTTATCTTATGCTTGTCTTTTATTTAACATGCTAGGCTAGGTTTGTTTGTGTTTGCTTAGATGTAATGAAACCTAGTTATTGATTATTGATTGATTGTTTATTGTTAGTTGTTGTTGGGTGAATGTTTATCGATGTTAGGCTTAAGAAAACTGGCTAAATTCCTTTGGTAACCTGCTTGATGTCTTAAGAAACATGAATCGGATGGCACTACGATTATTATGGTTGTATTTAATGCATAAGTGACTACTAAGGAGGCCATGGTTAGGATACTAAACGTGTCGCCATAGGAAGAGGTAGAAGCTTATAGAGTTAGGGAAGATCGTGCACGGCCCTACGAATGGTATTAAGGAATACAACCCGTCACCCACGCAACTATAATAAGCTTATCAATCAATAAAAGATAACTAGGGAGTAATGAAGTCTAAGTAAACACGCTTTTCTCCTTATAAGTTTCACAACTATTTTATTTTCTTGTTATTTTATCTTATTAGCATTTGTAGTTTATTTGGGTTAGTTGATTAGCAACTAATTCCGCCCACTCCTTTCAAAACCAAGATTTTTACCTGCTTTCCATTAAATATAAAAATACAAAAAGAATCATCCCTCATCTCTAGGCCTAATTAGACTACTTGCCACTTCACTATACTATATCGGTCAGGTACACTGCCTGGTGGGGATTGCAAGCTTCTCAAGATCCCTTGAGAGGTAAAACATTTTGCGTAGACCGCAATCCACGCATCAAGTTTTTGGCGCCGCTGCCGGGGAATAGTTATTTTTTAGGTTGAATTTATTTTGTTTAGGTCTACTCATTAGATTCCTTTCTAGTGAGATTTTATTTTATTTTTATTAGCTTTCTCGTAGTTTATCTATTTTCTTCGTGCATTTGTTCGTAACCATTACCATCCGACATCATGGAAGGTGGTAATATCCTTGATCCCAACAACCCACCACAACCAAACCAACCTCCTAGAGCCCGTACTTTAGGAGAGTACTCCCGTCCTAGCCACCAAGGCTATCGAAACACCATTGAGCTCACTCAAAGAGCCAATGTGTCTCACTTGCGATCCTACACCATCCGGTTGGTGCAAAGCGGATGTGCATTCCATGGACTTCGTTCCGAAGATCTAAATCAACACCTCAAGGATTTCCTTAAGATTGTAGATTCCATAGACCTTGATGTTGAAACTCGAGAGACGACCCGATTGCGTCTCTTCCAATTCTCTATGCGAGACCAAGCTAGTCAATGGCTAGAACGTCTACCCGCAGGATCCATCACCTCTTGGGATGATCTCACCACTCGTTTCCTTGCTCAATTTTTGCCACCGGGAAGAACCACCAAGCTAAGGAATGATATCTTGATATTCCAACAACGTCAAGGCGAAACCCTCTACGAGGCATGGACTCGATTCAAGGACTTACTTCAAAAAGTCCCTCACCATGGCATAGATCTTTGGCTCCAAGTCCAAATCTTCTATGACCATATCAATATCCCCACGAGGCAAACCATTGACCAAGCGGCCGGTGGTAAGCTACATGATCGAAGTGCGGAAGAATCATGGGAACTCATAGAAGATCTCGCTCTCTATGACAACGAAAGTTGGAATGATCCCCGTGATTTGAATAAAACGGTCAAGGCAATATCTTTGCCTTCGAATAATTCAAGCACTTCCGACCGTAGGATCATAGAACTTGAAGACCAAGTCAAGTTTCTCATGAAATCCTACGAAGCTCCTAAACCTTCAAGCCAAGTGAACAAAATCACTTCCTCATGCGAGTATTGTAGTGGTCCCCACGACACTCGTGATTGCATGGAACTCCCCGAACAAGCTTTTGCGGACTACACATCTTCGCGTACCGACAGAGCGGGAGACAAGTGGTACACATTCAAACCCGAGCCAAACCCTTACGGTGATTCCTACAACCCCTCTTGGAAAAATCACCCAAACTTTAGGTGGAAACAAAATCAAACCACACCCCAAAACAATTCTTCCAATCCACCTAATCGTTTCCAATCAAGCGGTTCATCCTCAAACCGTATTTTCAACAACAATCCTTCTAATAACTATGGTAGTACCAATAATTTTGAAGGATTGATGTCCAATTTTATGGCATCTCAAGATGCTCGTATAGCCAAGTTTGAGTCCGATTTCAAACAAAGACAAAGCGAGATGACCAATAAGATTGACACCTTGTTGAAAGTTCTCAATGACCGAGAAATGGGAGCACTCCCAAGCGACACGGTCAAGAACCCGAAACTAAACGTTAACGCCATCTCTTCGGTTTCGTCTCCTAGTTCTTGCCCACAATATTATTCGGTTAACCCCATGAGCACGTGTTTCAAACAAACCCAAGTTCCTCAAAAAGACCATGAAAGTAAGATATCCAACACTAAATTAGTCAACAACATAGTTGAAACACCGCCCACTCAAAACCTTGACGAAGAATTCAAGGAGCTCCACCTTGAACGTCCGGTTATTGATGTTTTGGCATGTGCTTCTTACTATAATGCCCTCTTGGAAAAATATGAGAAGAAGCTCAAGTTATGTGACAAAGGGACCGCCTTCGTTCAAAACAAGTTACCTAAGAAATTAGATGATCCGGGCTTATTTTTTCTACCTTGCAAGATCGGTAATTCGGAGGCTTACGATACATTAGCCGATCTTGGATCAAGCCTTAACCTACTACCATTATCTCTTTACACCTCTCTTAAATTAGGGAAACTTGATGAAACTGAGGTAATAATAGGCTTAGCGGATAGAAGTGTAGCACACCCGATTGGAGTAGTAAAGGACGTGTTAGTACACACAGGAAAATTAAATATTTTAGCCGATTTCCACATCCTTGACATGATTAGCGACCCTACATGCCCATTGTTGATAGGAAGAGGATTTTTAGCTACCTGATGCGTGTGTTTTGCAACCTTCGCAATAGGTTTTACCTCTCAAGGGATCTTGAGAAGCTTACAACCCCCACCAGGCAGTGTACCTGACCGATGTAGTATAGTGAAGTGGCAAGTACCGGGGGATTGATCGTTCTCTCAGGGAATAGTGTCGTCAGGATTGAAAACTACTCTAATTTAGGTCTAAGGGTTGAGGGATGATTCTTTTTGTATTTTTATATTTTATGAAAGCAAGTAAAATCTCGGGTATTTGGAAGAGTGGGTGGAATTAGTTGCTAATCAACTAACCCAAATATCTACTATTGCAAATAAAATAAAATAACAAGAAAGAAAGTATCTTTTACCGGTTAATTGGTTTGTTACAATTGTGTGGATGACGGGTTGTATTCCTTTAAACCATTCGTAGGGCCGTTGATTGGCTCCAAACAGTCAACTTAAATCAACCACGGATGTGGTCAAATAAAGTCAAACAACTTAGCCCAACTAACCAAGGAGTATAGTGTTTCCCCGGGTCGTTAAGTCCCGACGAGGTGTGAATGGTATTACAAACGACTTGTGATCGGGTGATTTTGAATGGAAAAGGGTTATGAGTGGGTGAATTAAGAAAATATAAAACAAAATAGCTTAAACAACCTATAATGACAAGAACGTGAAAGCAAATAACTTAGAAACGTTTAAAAACTGAAAACGCGTACGTTTAAATTAAAATTACGTAACTGAACGAAATAAAAACTGAATTATGTCCAATATAAATCCCACGGATGTGAAAATTATATTTTTGGGATCCAAATGATAAAAGAAAATTATTGGAAGATAAAATTATTATTTAGACTATTTAATTATTTATTATTAATTAATTACTAAATAGACTAAAATTAATTATTATAAATACTAAACTAATTTTTAAAATTATGAAACTTTTTCTACAATTACTTAACACTAACAGGAACCTAGGAAAATTATAAAAAGTCCCATGTGCTTATAAATAAGCAGGGAATTAAGCTAATAAACTTATATAAGCTTAAATGGAAAAGTACTAGTATATAAATAAAAAGAAAAACAATAAACACTAAGTACAAGGTAGCGGAGATTGTGCACGGGTTCCCTTTGGTTTTATCCTAAGGAACCAGGAGGTCAGGGGTTCGAATCCCACTCCTAGCAACTTTTCTGTTTTATTTTCTTTTTAATTTTTATTTATACAAAACTATTTTAACACTACTATTAAACAACTTTTGGTGAAGAAAACTTTTTTGAAAAGCTAAAATAAGCTTATTACAAGCTTATGACCACCACAGTTTAACAAATTGAGCTTAAAATGGAAATTGAAACTTAAAAAAGCTACTAACAAGCTATAAGCTAAATACCAAAGTAAAAATAAGCTAAAAGGAAATGAGAGTGATCAAAATAAGCAGAAACAAATAGAAAAAGCACAGTTAATAAGCTAGAAAGCAAAATAAGCAAATCCAAAATCTAAGGATGCTGAAAAAGTGGATAATTTGCTAAAAATCTAACTGCGAAGGCCTAATAAGCTACTAAAAAAATCTAAAAAATAAACCAAAAATAAAAGTAACTAGATAATCTACTAAATAAGCTACACACCTAATTTCAAGTAAAACAGGCTTATAACGAAGAAACGAAATCAAAAACTTTTTCTGCAGTAAAAAAGAGTTTTTGCAGCCCAAAAATGGGTGATTTACCCTTGTAAAAAAATTCTAAAAATTAAAATAAAAATACCAGTAAGTAAACAATATATAAGAGTACATTATCCCAGAATTTTATCAGATTTTGTTGAAAATTGAAGAAATGAAACTTCAAAAACTTTTTATGCAGTTTGGGACTTTTGACTTTTTGAGTTTTATGAACCTATTTTCACTTTCTTGAACTTTAACTGAATCCTACAGGCTAATTAAGATGTTTTAAGGTAAAATGAAACTAAATTGAGCAGTAAAAACAACTTATGAACATGTTGGCATGATTTGGACCTTAAAAACCTTATCAGTGAACAATTAGTAGAAATTAAAAGAGCTTTTGACTTTTTATCTAAAAGACCATGGGATATTATGGTTTTACTGATCTAATATTACCTCAAGAAACATGCATGATCCAAATACAACAGCAAAAACAGTCTTGAACACCTGGAACACAGTTGTTCCAAACACTCCTTTAAACAAACTAGTTTTATGAATTTCAAGCAAATGAAAGATTCAAGCTATGCTACTTATGCAATACGGCCATATGAACTTATTGACACTATTAGAAGCTAAATTATGCAGAGAGTAAAGCTTATGCTCTGTTATACTAATATTGCCTTAAATGACGGTTTTTAACAAAAGTGGGGCAACAAGGAAATCTAGTAAACACGTAGCATCTCATTGGCATTATATCAATTCTAACTTATCAAATAAGCACCAAAACATGAGAACACTACATAATTAAGCTGATCTACAATGATATGTAAAAAATGGGAAAATGGTCTTACAAATGATTTAAGATTGAGAACCAAGTAACCAAGGATCCAAATCACAAACTTATACTCCCCAGGGAGTCCTAATACCCAAGGGCCATCCAAATTCTACCCTGCTCAGCTTTCTTCTTCTTCTTACTTTATTTTTGAATTTCCACTGATTTTTCAACTATTTTTTAGATTTTTGGGAATTTTAAGCTAAAACTAATTTAAAATGCTTAGGAAACTTGTAGAAGCTTATAAACAACTTATATGAGCTCATAGGAACAAATACCAACAACTTTTAACAGCATAAGAGTAATTTGAGATTTTTACCTAAAAATGCAATTTCTAAAATTTACCAAAGAACACTGAAATTTAAGAGTAAAAGGTGTTTTTATTACACTACTAGAACTGAATACAACCTTTTTAGATTAAAGATAACAACTAAAATTGAAAATTACATAAGGACGACCTAACTAAAACAAGCTAAAACTATTCTACACTAACTACTCAGCTTCTCTCTTCTTTTCTTGACTTATATGGACCAAGGTAGCTTTCTCTCTCTATCCCACTTCGTTTGTGAACCATTGGATGAGTTTGTTTTGATCCTAGCCATCAAAGTGTTTTTGGCGGGAAAAATGGATAAGGGCAAATGGCAGTTATCTTGTAGGGTTTTAAGGACAATTAATGCATTTTGGACCTTGTGGTAGGCAGGGGGAACAAGGGATGGGGTGAGTTGCAGGGTTAGTGAGAGTTGGAGTGTTGGGGTGAGAGTTGCAAGCAAGTGGGATGAAGGAGGTGGAGGGAGTGTTTGTGTTTGACTGGGAGTTTGACTAGGAGGGAGTATATATTTAATAGGGGTGTGGGTTTTGGTTTATGTTTGGGCTTGGGGTGATAATGGGCCAGGGGTAAAAATATTGGGTTTGGGTTTTTATTAGTGAGTGTTGGGTTGGTTTGTTTATTGGGTTAAGTATAAGATAGGGTCCGTTTGTTATTTAGCTAAAACACCACAAGGACCAAAATTGTACAAAGCTGATTTTTTAGGGGTGAAAATTGGAAATTTCCCAAAGTATTCCAAAGGACCAATCTTGCCAAGTACCAATAACCCAAGGACCTCAAATGATAATTTTCCCATTTTACACCTCTAGGGACCAAAACTGCCAAGTTTCAAACTAGAAGGACCATTTTTGCCATTTTCTGAAAATTGAACTCCAAGGGTTGAATTTCTCATTCCTTGATTCCTGTGGGACTGTTGTTGAGTTTTCTTCAAAATAAATCCTCTAGGGACCATTTCTGACAATTTCTGATACTTGAGGGACTGATTCTGCCAATTTTGCAAACTTTGCTCATTTTTCGTCTGTTTTCAATCCTTTTGTACCTGAAACACGTAAAAACACAATCCAAGGTTATTTGTAACATTATATGGTCATTTTGGGTGTTTTCAGTCATTTTGGTCCGTTAAATGAGGTACCAGATATGTGTAATTAGACACATATCAAATCCCCCACACTAAGCAATTGCTAGTCCCTAGCAATCCAATCATATGAAGTAATGAAAGAATATCAAGTATACCCCGTTTTGACTTTATTATCTACACTAATGTTTTTGTATTTTTCCATTATTCTTGTGACAGTATGTTGACTTTCATCATCTTTCAATAACGTTTAGGGTCAAAGAGTAGGAAACACAGCTCAGAGAGAAGTGTCCATATGGATAGAATTCATCGTCCCTAATTTTTCACGAGTTCCCAAGCTAAGCGTAAAAATGAGATCACAGTTTAATTACAAGTTAGATGCTAACACTACCCATGGAAGTTACTTGTGTAATAACCCTTACTCCCATTTTCTTATTTTTCCTCTATTTATTTTATTTTTTGTTGAGAAATGAATTTCTTCATAGTTTCTCGTTTCGATAATATTTATTCTGATAAAGTTACCAAATTAAGACGCTTAGTAGTTTTCTATCTTTACTCGAGAATCGCTGTTTTGAAAATGAGGTCCACATCAAGGACTTGGGATACATACATACATACTCATAGACATAAGTTGTGGAGAAATACACGTGCACCTCTTGTGTCTAGTCCAGGACTATGCACAAGCACCTCACGCGCCAATCAACTTGTCTAATAACTGAAACACTCATATACATAACTTTTTTTGCACTTGCTTTTTTTCATACATATACACATAACATAAACTACGGAGCTTCACGGGGTAATTCCAAGACCTAAACGCCTTTCAGAATAAAGGATCCAAGGGCCCGATCTTGAACCGTAGCTTACAGAATTTAAACTTAACATTACGCGACCTTGATGTGTACCCAATTTTTAAAACAAGGATTCTCTCGAGAAGATAAAAAACTAAGTTTCACCAAAACATAATGTCATTAAATATTTATATACATATATGGGGTGAGACAATTTGGTGGGAGTAAAAAGCCACAAGTACCTACGATGGGCTCTAAAGAGAACCAACTACTCCACGTTTAGCATCTAATTTCTAAATAAACTCTATCATTTCTCGTTCTCCGCAAATTTAAAATCTCAAGTAATGAGATCCGCGGATGCTTAGCCAAATGTGTTAAGGGAACAAGCTAGGGCTCAACACGCCCGGTCAGGTCAAAATTTCTATTCCTACTCTACCCAACGGAAAGTCAAACAAGGTGTTAAAACTTATCATATTTTTGCAGAAATTTTCAAATTTTTTCATCATTTTTCTTTTTTTTCTGCAAAGCACTTCTTTTTATTGAAAAATTTTAAAAGTTTGCCAAAAACGAGGGTACTAGGGCACTAACAGGTACATATGTGATCAAATTCGCCAGAATTCCCCCCCCCCCACACACTTAGAATTGAATATTGTCCTCAATATTCAAAGTCCCAGCTATTATGCCAGCTCTTTGAACGTAAAAAGGCAATATTACTAGCTAAGTGTACGAAGGAAATCTTTTTTCACATAAAGGCTTATAAGTTATCCCTGAAATAAACGATAGCAAAAGGATAAGATATTCGGCGGGTGGATTGAAAACAGGCGTGTCAATCATCACTATCCACGGGAAACCTGAAAACATAAACAAGCAAACAACATGGCAAGCAGCAGCAGAGGAAACTCCCCCACACTTAGTGTTAGAAAATAGAATGGGTGAAAACCCATGTCGTGCTAATGTTTTTGTTAACTGAGTCACTGGCCTGACTCGACCCCGAATTCATTTGTTCTTGGGGAAGCAAGTGGAAGAGACAATCTCCATCGGACTTTCATTCAAGATGTTTGGACAAACATTGAAGTACGTGAAAGTTCCACACCGATGAGATAAATACTCGGCTAACAGTAAAAACTATAAGTGATAATGCCGGGGTCAAAGATGATATCTTCATTCCCGAAGGAGTGAAGAAGAGGGGAAGTCACCGAGTAGGTGAAGAAAAGAAAGAAAGTCATGATAACAATCATGACTAACTCATCATTTAAGCTCATTTGATCAAGACATATCCTGGATGGGAGGGATGGGATTTTGATATCAAGCAAATTCTCATGGTTGAGAACATCCCCCGGGACACAAAGATCATCAATGTCAAGATTAAAGCAGAAGTGATCATACTCCGGCGGAGATATGATGTGAGAGAGTTCATCAGAGAACTCTTCGAAGGCGAATGATTCATATTCGGGGAGAGAATTATGAGAATGAGAAGTGGTACTGCCACTAATCTTCTCTACCATTTGATCAAAATGGAAGGCTTCAAATTCCGGTATAGAATCATCGGAAGAAAGGTCACTATCCTTTATGGGGATAGGAGATGAAATGGATTTTTCTTTGAAAGCCTCGATTTTAGAAATGAGAAGACTGACATTCAATAATGTTGCACGAAGAGCTTCATGTAGGATACTAAATAAGCTCACAAACACGTTCATACTTATGGTTATGGCTCGTTATACATAGAAAGAAAAGAAAGAAATTTAGAGACAGAAAGTTAGAGAGAGAAAGAGATGAAGCCTTGAGAGAAAACCAAAAAAAAAAAGAAAATAGATTATGAGAGAAGGCTTACCCTCTCCAAGGATGGAGAGGGCTTATATGTACATGGGTTTTGCCACTAGGGCGTGCCACTTGGGCTACGGATCAGGTATACAGTGGGTAAAGACCCGTCCTTCTTCCGCGAACTAATCTACTTCTAAACTACGTTTACCTAACTATTGTAACTACTACGAGCTAATCAATGCTTAATCATATCTGGGTGACCGAATCTTTCTTATAAAANGCTTACCCTCTCCAAGGATGGAGAGGGCTTATATGTACATGGGTTTTGCCACTAGGGCGTGCCACTTGGGCTACGGATCAGGTATACAGTGGGTAAAGACCCGTCCTTCTTCCGCGAACTAATCTACTTCTAAACTACGTTTACCTAACTATTGTAACTACTACGAGCTAATCAATGCTTAATCATATCTGGGTGACCGAATCTTTCTTATAAAAAAAACGTATTCCTAACAATCTCCCCCTAAGGGAGGTCATCCCTGGAAATATTTACCCCTGGAAATATTCTTGAATTCTTGCATTGAGATCTTTGTAGATTCTTTTGTAGCTCGTAGTTGTTGATTCTTCATTGATAAACGACTCAAGATGACTTCCTTGATGTATATGATGATCTTTTGACTTTGCTCTTCGTTCTTCATCCATATAATTAGCTTCAAGTCATCTTTGAGTGTATGTGTCCCTTTGTGATGTTGTGATTGTCTTTGTGATGTCATGCTTACACTTTTCTGGATCATGATCTTCTGCATCAGAGTTGTGGAAGCATAGTTGAAGCCCATTCCTTGATCATGATGTCTTTATATTTGTGGTTGAAGTGTAAGCATGTGATGATGAATCTGCATCTTTTCAGCAATCGGCATCAAACATCAACTTCTTTGTCTTTGGTGTGATTACGCCTTTCCAACATGCTCATACATCTTTGTTGAGTAGATCTTCCCAGTTGAACAGTTCTGACGTCTCCTTTTAGATGTTGGTATGAGCATGTGGAACTAGAGTGATTGTGGTGAACATGGTAAGTTTGGTATGTTGAGCTGCATAAAACTTGGTTAGTAATAAACATACCGGCACTTACAAGTTTGGACTTCGAGATCGTCAACAACATAGTGTGAAGACTTTCTCTAATCCATACCAAGGCCGTTCCTAATCGAATGCCCCCGAAAGGGCTTTCACTGACATACCGAAGTACACCAACGATTAGGTGAGTCGCTGGAGATCACCCCACGACTGTAGACCTTTTGGAACACCACCGTAAACACTAAGCGTAATCCACAAGAGATTACCGAAGTGACCTGCTGTCAGGGCTGTTTGATGTTGACCCTGGCAGGATTTTCCACTCAATCACTGGGAAATACTTATGTATGTTCCCTCATAATTGTTCTCGGCAGATTGCTAAGATCTGCGTAGGGCTCAAAATATTACATCTGGTGTCCTTAATGTTGAACAACCAGTGTAGAAGTATCAAGTGTTCCTATGAGATCTTTTGATGCATCTCTTGGCTCTAGACTCGATAAGTGCACATTGGTTATCCTATTCGGAGACTAGGGAGGGGTCTCCTGTTTCAATATCAACTAGCTCTAAAAGACTACTCGATAGTTTACACCGGTTCCCCGTGAGAATGAAACAAGCTCTTTTAAGAGAACTTGAGTGGCTGGGAGGTTTAGTGCAGTGCGTCACTGGGTCCATGACGTCTTTATCTTCAATACCGATGTTACCTTGGTAACAATCAGTAGCATATGAATTGAACTCGGTTTCTGCCCTAAGGTTGAATAATTGGAGGGCTATTTCTTTCACCCTTTCTCAATTCATTTCTTTTTAATTCTTCAACCCCTTCAGTGCTTACCGAGACTTCATCACTAGAACTTTGTTGGGTTTGTTCCAGTCCTAGCTCAGTCTCAGTCGGCACTCTTCCCTTTCTCACTTTTCTCCTTTTTTTTCTCAATCATTCCTAAGGACTTCTAATCTATCTATTGGATTGTCCCTGGGAAGATCCCTCCGGTTCTGGTGGATCATGGGAACATATACCTAACCTTACCATCCTTATAACTCCATGCTTTAAAGTAAATTGGTCGGTCTTTTGGTATCTTTCCACAATCTCCATATAACCAAATCATTGAAAATTCTCTTAAAGTGTTTATGATAAAGAAACACATTTTGTTAACACTTTGAGAGTTTTATCATTTTTCAAATGCTCCCCCTTGACATGTGCTTATAGGTAGAAATAAATTTGCACATGTCGGGGTGAGTTGCACTTATTTGAATTGATCGGCTCTTAATAGACATATACCCGAGGGACACGTTTACGTTGCTCAGTTAAAGGGATCCATTATCAGCTTTTAGGTGATAACTAGCCCTAATAACTAACTTGAAGTTGTTAACATTCCTTAAAAAGGAAGTTAGACCCGTCAAAGTATATATCTAAGAAGAGTTTCTCGTAACGGTACTATCTACTTTGACCATTCCTCTTCGAGACACGTTTACATCACTGGTTAGACCAGCTTGAAATTATTACCCGGCCAGGACTAGTCTTTTCGATTCACGACTTTACATGTTTCGTCAATTCATGAGCCAAATACTGAGTCATAATCCATTCAAGGTTTCTACTTGATTTTGTAAAATCCCGCGAAAGACTCTTAGCCACTTGCTCCCCCTCAATATGTGCACATTGATTGAATCAATATTTGAAAGTTTTTAAGACTTTGGCACATATAGGTGAGCTTTCATTTGAGTTAATTTATTCATCATTTTTAAATACTTGCTCCCCCTCAATATGTGCTTTGTTCATACTCCAAAATCTTTAAAATTTTAGCACATACGGGAGCAATCTTATGAGACCAAAAACATTCTTTAAAGCTCCAAAAACAACACATTTAATACTTGCTCCCCCTTAATATGTGCTTTGATCAAAATCCAGAATCTTTAACATTTTAGCACATAAGGGAGCGTTCTCGTAAGTCCAAAAACATTCTTTAAAGTTCCAAAAACATCATTTTTGAATCAGTTTTCATATTTAAATCACATTCTCTCCCCCGATCATAAAATTTCAAATCTTTTGAGATTTTGTGATCCCAATTGATTTAAATGATTTTCGAAAAAGCTTTGGAGAGAAGTGTGATATGTTTTAAACGTTTACTGAATATGAGACACTTTTGAATTTCACTGTGGTTGGTGCACAAAGCTTTTAAAGGTGCAGAAATTTTGAGCAAATGCGCTCCCCCTCAATTAATGGCCCGTTTTCAATTTTTAACGTTTAATAGCCATTAAAATGAGTGATAACGTATTCGAGAAAATTTAAGACCGATGGCCACCTTGTATACCACAAAATCTCTTTTGAAAAATTTTAGAAGAAAGAGATTTTGGGAAAAGAAGACTTCTCTTCTTTTACTAGAAAGGTTGCACTGAAGCGTACAACTTTTCGGATAATCCGCACACAGTGAAAACATGATAATGTGTTTTTCATGAATTTTGAAAACCGGGTTGCTATATGAGGTAATAGCAAACCATAATATAAGCGCGGGTTGCAGTCTGAAGTAACTGCAAGCCATAATGTTGAAGAGCGGGTTACAGCCTGAAATGACTGTAAGCCATATAGGCATGTTTTGAAAACATTTTGAACTTCTAACGATGCCAGAAGACATGCCTAATAAACAAACTATTTTTGGTATTTTGAGTTTTTCTGATTTTTATGGTTTTTATATGTTTTATATTTTTGTATTTTTCTTTTCTGGGTTTTATATAATATATAAAAGGATATGTGAAGTGAATCAGTTACTCCTCATTATCTTCCTGAAGACTTTTGAGTGACTCAGGAGTGATGCTCTTCATTCCAAGACGTGGGAGAATGAATTGAAACCGTTCTCTAGGAAGTGCCTTTGTGAAGATATCAGCCAGCTGAAATTCCGTCCTTACAAAGTAGAGTTCCACAATTCCTTTTTCCACTTGTTCTCTGATGAAATGATGTCGAATATCAATGTGCTTTGATCTTGAATGCTGGACGTTGTTGCAGCAAAGAGCAATGGCACTCTTGTTATCACAGTACATCGGAACTTTGTTGTAGTTAAAGCCATAGTCGGATAACTGAGATCTCATCCAAAGAATTTGAGCACAGCATGATGACATGGCAATATATTCAGCTTCTGTAGAGGAGATTGATGTACTCATTTGCTTCTTTGATGACCAACTAACCAGCTTATCTCCTAGAAACTGAGCACCGCCCGAAGTACTTCGTCGAGTATCTTGACAACCCGCATGATCAGCATCAGAGTAGGCTGTGAGAGCCATTGCAGTGTCTTTAGGATACCAAAGGCCCATGTGAATTGTTCCTTGAAGGTACCTGAAGACTCTTTTGACTGCTTCTAAGTGCTTCTTAGTAGGTTTGGATTGATAACGAGCACACATGCAGACAGCAAATAAGAGATCAGGTCTGCTGGCTGTGAGATACATCAATGATCCGATCATGCTTCGGTATTTGGTTTGGTCGACAAGTGCTCCTTCAATATCCTCATCCAGCTTAGTTCTCTCAACCATTGGAGTATCAACAGATTCACATGATTCGAATCCAAATTTCTTTAGTATTTCAATGGCATACTTGGATTGATTGATGAAGATACCATGTGGGTTTTGAGAAATCTGAAGCCCCAAGAAGAACGACATTTGCCCCATCATGGACATTTGGAATTCTGTACTCATTTCTTGTGCAAACCTATCACATTCTAGTGGATCGGCTGATGCGAAGATAATGTCATCCACATAGATCTGAACGTGGAGACGATGCTCTCCCAACTTTCTTGTGAACAAGGTAGGATCGACAACACCTTTGGTGAATTGGTTGGCTAGAAGAAATTTGGACAGTGTATCATACCATGCTCTGGGTGCTTGTTTAAGACCATATAGTGCCTTCTTCAAGCGATAGACATGATTAGGGCGTTCAGGATCAACAAACCCCTCTGGTTGACTTACATATACTACTTCCTTTAAGTGTCCATTGAGAAAGGCAGTCTTCACATCCATTTGGTATACAACCATGTTCTGACTGGCTGCATTGGCAAGGAAGATTCTGATGGCTTCAATTCTGGCAACTGGTGCGAATGATTCCTCAAAATCGATGCCTTCTTCTTGTCTGTACCCTTTGGCCACAAGTCGAGCTTTGTTCTTTAACACTTCACCATATTCATCAAGCTTCACTTTGAAGATCCATTTGAGGGCGATAATCATTGCACAGTCGGGAGGGGGCACTAATTCCCAAACATCTAGTCTGTCAAATTCATGGATTTCATCCTGCATTGCAGTGAACCAGGACATTTTAGTCAACGCTTCTTTATAATCCTTTGGTTCGACTTTGGACAGTACGTTGCTAACGAAACACCATAAAGCATCTGTGGCAAGTTGTCGTCGTGTAGATACCGGCCTAGATGGGTTACCAATGATGTTGTCAATCGGGTGATCATTTGTCCATTTCCTGATATGCTCATGAAGTTGATGACTGGGAATTGAAGTAGCAGTGTTGGAATCTTCTGAGGAGGTTGCCAAAGTAGATGGTTCAGGAGCAAATATGTTGACAAAAGGTTCATCAGGTGGTTGAGTAAAAGGATTCACTTCAAAGGTGTTATCAGATGCTTCTTCTTGAGGAATTGAAGAGTGTTGATCTGTGTGATTGGTATGACTAGATGATGGAGCATTCTGACTAAGAGAGATGGAGATGGAAGGCCCGTTTGTGGGTTGAGGTTCATCATTAGCAGCAGCATCAGGACCTATGACTTGTTGTTCAGGTTCGACTCTCTGTTGAGGCTCAAAATACTCATCATACATTGAATCAAACAATTTCTTCAAGTCCTCACTGGTAGGTGGCACAGAAGGAGCATCTGTGGTGGAAGAATTTACAAGTCCTGAACTAATGGGTCCAGGAGTCCAAAGATTAGATGCGGGTCCTGAACTGGAGTATTCAGGAACCGTTTGCTCGGTCAGCTCATCAAACGTGACATGGATGGTTTCCATGATTTGTCGGGACCTTTTGTTGTAGATTCGATAACCCTTCTTGTTTGGTGCATACCCAACAAAAATTCCAATATCAGCTTTTGCCTTTAGCTTTCCCAAATCTTCGCTATCATTGTTTGGGTAACATAATGCACCAAAAACACGAAGGAAAGAGAGGTCGGGTTTTCTTTCATGCACTAGCTCATAAGGAGTTTTGCAGTGAAGAGGATGTATTAGTGATCGGTTCTGAGTGTAACAAGCCGTTGCAATTGCCTCTCCCCAGAGAAACATAGGAGCTTTGGAGAAGATCAACATAGTTCGTGCTGCCTCTACAAGTGTACGATTTCGTCTTTCAACGACTCCATTCTGTTGAGGGGTTCGAGGTATACTCCTTTGATGACTAATTCCCAGATCTTCATAAAACTGAGTAAGTTGTTGATTGACAAACTCCGTTCCATTATCTGTGGGGACAAATCTGACTGTTTTATTGAGTCCAACTTGTAGCTGCTTGATTAGTTTGATGATGATTTCAGGTGTTTCCTCCTTGGATCTGAGGAATTTGACCCATGTGAAACGAGAGTAGTCATCAACAATCACTAACACATATCTCTTTCCAAATATGGTTTGCACTCTCATGGGACCACAAAGGTCCATGTGAAGGGTATGAAGAACTTCCATGATGGTGTTGATGGTTTTGGGTTTGTGAGTATGCTTCTTGCTTTTACCAAGCTGACAAGCGGAACAAAGATGATCTTTTTCATACTTCAGCCTGGGCATGCCTCGAACAAGATCTTTACGAGTAAGTTCATTGATGGTACCGAAGTTCAAATGGTTCAAACGACGATGCCACAACCAAGACTTGGTCTTGGAAGCCTTAGATAGTAGACAGATTGGAGATGATTGCATCATGTCTTCAATGGATATAGTGTAGAGGTTTGTGCCACGTCTGCCTTTCAAGAGATCCATACCATCCAATCTTCTAACATGACAAGAGTGTTTTCTGAAGGCAACTTCTAGATCTGAGTCACAAAATTGACCTACGGAGAATAGATTGTGCCCAAGACCTTCTACATAATATACCCGAGAGATAACGCTGTCACCAACCACATAATCTCCATAACCCTTTATTGCACCAAAATGATCATTCCCCGTCATATGTTTTGAGCAGCCTGAGTCCAAATACCACAGGGCGATTTGTACGACCTGCATTTGAAATCAGACAGATATGGATAACGGACAAACTTGGATCCCCAACCAAAAGTGGGTTCCGATTGGTTAGCACATACAACATAATAGGATGAATTAATAGTGTCCTTAGTCTTAACATGACATGCTGGAGAACTAGACTTATGGTTAGCGCCTTGGGTTCCTATAGGAAAAGTTCTACCAGAATTCTTCCAAATCCTATTGTTGGGAAACTTAGGATTAGACTGTTTGGCAAAGGGGGGATGACTTCCTATTGACACTATTCTTCCAGTGGGTCTCCAATGATAGCCAACATTAGTAAACTTCCTTCCTGTTGCTTTCCAAACATGTTTTACACGATTATAATAGACAGTATGACAACCAGGGGATACTTTAGAAGCATACAAACATGTCTTAAAACACACATCATGATTACCAAAATTTAAATAGTTATTACAGATCTCACAACTGGTTTTAGAATTCGAATTAATTACAATACGCCTAGAGCTAATACTAGAATCAACACGATTCTCAACGTTCAGATCAGTCTTATTGTTCCTAATGTGGTCTTCTACTTTCTTTCCTTGAGCACTTTTAGCTGGCATTGTCCTATCATTCCTTGTATTGCAACTAGGCTTTGACCCGCTAGCATTAGTGACAGCTGTTACTCCTGTAGAATTAATGATGGGAACATTAGAATGAGACACTGCTGTTTGATTTCTGGTATCTGATGTGTTATGTTTTGGTGATGTTATGGGCACTTTAAAGGCAACATGCTTGTTCTTAACCTTAGAGGAAAAATCATTAGACTTATCACGCATGCAAACAGCTTTAGGACATGTACCAATGGCATAATCTAAGAGCTCATATGATCTGTTGGTGAGATAATACACATCACGAATGCTAATGTCCGCATGAATCACTATTCTAACCTCTTCAATAGTTTCACAGAGGATATCTAGGCAATCCTTGAGATACCTAAGGTACTCACTATGAACAAACGCATTATTCCTAAGGGGAAGAGGAATATTAATGGCATCAACATCAGTTCTTTTTGTTTTAGCCGCTTTGGTGAGACTGCAATCACATGCAGTGACTGGCATTTTCCCTTTCACCTGAGTCTTTAGATTCTCATTTTCTTTAAGCAAAGAAGTTATCTTTTCATTGTTTTTATCACGTGTGATCTTCATCGAATCATGTAACTCTTTGTAATGTTGTTTGATTTTAGAGTTTTCAGCTTGAAAACAATCATTTTCGTATTTCAAGTCGTTAATGACATTTTGAAGTTGAAGATATTGAGAATCTAAACACGGAGGTTTCTGGGTATCAATCGCATCACATTTATTATCAATCACATCACATTTATTCGTCTTAAATTGTGCAATTTGAAGCTTCAGTTTCCGAATCGTGTTAGTGTGAGCTTGAATTCTTTCATCCCTTTTGGCTAATTCAAAATATGCATCAAATTCAGGAGCATCCGAAGATGTCTTGGCATTTGAGTTTCTAATTCTTTCTTCTAGATGTTGGTATCTTAATTGCAAGTTAAGATTATCAACCTCTAGTTTTGAAAATTGCTTGACCATGTTATCATGATCATCTTTTTGAATTTTTTCGCGCAGTTTTAAATTCTCCCCCTCAAGCTCAACAACACGATTCTGGAAAACTTTTAATGTAACAGACATTTCATGAAATTGGGAAGCAGTTAAAGAAGAATCAGTAGCAGTATAAAACACATCTTGAGCAATGCACATAGCAATCAAATTATCATTCATGATGAGAGCATTCTTCCTCGCAATTTCACTATGTTGAAGATCCATTACAGTTTGTTTTCCTTCACGTTCCTGGTTTTTAAACACCTCTTTCATTTCATTGATCTCTTGTTTAAGGGACGTTTCCATGTATTCAAAATGGTTTCTGATTTGTTTAAAAAACGGAATGACTTCTGTGAGATAACATTCTTTTGTAACTTCAAAACCCCTTTCCCCCTCAGTAATTCCCGTTGGAGTAATCCTCTTTTTACACGTTTTGTCAAAATCCGCAAACATTTGATACAGTACATACATGCTAATAAGAGTTTTACATTGAGTGGGAAGTGCTATCTGAACTAGGTTCATGGGTGTATTGGGAGGATACACCGTGGGTTTAGCAAACTTAAGGGGAGTGGTATCCATAAGAAGTTCAGCTTTCATTTTTTCCACATCTAAAGCCCAAAAAATCTGTTCAGGGGTTAACCTAGTTTGGGGCACAAAGACAGTCAATCGGTTCTGCTCATAGTAGTTATGGGGCTTGATATTAACACGATTTGCTATGCACATGGGATCCTTCATCTTATCCTCAAGTCTTTTCCTATTTTCTGTTTCAATTTCAACAATCTCTTCTGTATCACGCACATCAGGGGAATCATGATTGGGCTTAAGCATCACATTATAGTCATATAAGGCAGGTTGAGAGGCACTAACGCTCCTAAGATAATTAGTTTTAGGCACACCTGTATCCTTATCACTATGTTTATCACGAAGCTTAATGTGCTTTTGTATCATTTGAGCAGTTTGAATGGTTTGGCCTTGTGTGTACAATTTGTTTTCAAGCTTGTTCTTTAAGGCCTTTAATTGGGAAAAATCATTTAGAAGTTTGGCTTCCTTAATTTGAAAATCTAATTTTAGTGTGTTGACACTGTTTTGAATCTCCTGTTTTTGTTTAACAGTTTGATCGATTAGATTTTGCAAAGATTTTATTTCCCCTCTTAACTCTTCTTCCTTTAAATTCCTTTTGGTAATATATGTACACATTTGCCAATTCATTTTCTGTTCACGTTCGGTTAACTCAAATTTTGCATGTTGTTGATACATATTCACCTGATCTTTGAGAATATTAAATCTAGTGGTTAAGGTGTCATCAGGTATAACAGCAGTATATTCATCATATTCACAAGTATCATTATTAACGGAAGAGTCATTACTTGGTAAAGCAGTCTCGACACTTTGTTTCAAGTGTTGCTCATATGGGACAACATTGCTATTACCCATATCAGCAGAATTTGAATCAATAGTGTCGGTATGTTTTAGTTCGTTATGAGTCCTTTGATTGTTTTGAGAAAACATTAGTGTTTTTCAAACCAACATCATCTGGCGTGACAATACTAGTTTGATGAACCTCATCGAGTATCGTTGGAATGGCACTTGTTTCATATGTGTCATATAATTTGAGTACCTCAGAAATGATGGATGATTTGGAAGATCCTGATTGATTTGCCGATGTGACTGCAGATGTAAGCTTGGCCATAAAGATGGTTTGTGCAGTAGGTTCATCATCAACATCTGAATCAAATGCATCACAATCTTCAGCCTGGAAGATGTCCGGGTCATTTAGAGCAAGATCCTGGACTGGTTGATCATCCACATCAGCATCAAAGGAGTTTCCTTCATCACCAGCAAGAAAGAGCAGCTGTTCCTCATCCAATTTAACACCATTCTCTTGTGCTTGCATCAACAGCATCTTATCTTTGAAGTAGTCGGAGTTCTGAGGACGTTTTGGTTCAGTGCAGTTTCTTGCAATATGACCTAGCCCACCACAATTGTAGCACTTGATTTGCCTTCCTTGTCCTTGATTGCCATTTCCCATTCTGTTCTGAGCATTTCCTTGGACATTTTGTCTTCCTTGAACCACAACACGACCATCTTCCACAACAGCAAGATTACGTGGATTCGATGAGGTTCTGAGTTGATTGTTGGTTTGAGGAAGAGTGCTTCTGAAGTGTTGAACCAGCAGAGAGACTTGATTGGAGAGATTATCAATTCTCTTGTCCATGCAGGAATTTCCCGATTCTTGTGAATTGGTTTTGACACTTGCTGATTGCATTGAGGCTTGACCAAGAGAAGACTGATTATGTGTTGCTTGAGTAGTGATTGGGGGGTTGATTAAGTCAGCTGAGAATTGGTTGAGTCCTTGAGCACTGGAGATTAGAGCAAGAAAATCATTTGAGGGATGAAACTTCTCTCTTAGCTGACGATCATACATGGCATGTTTCTCATGTTGTTGCAGATAAGCATAGAGTTGCTCATAGTTGGTGTTTCTGAGTCCTTTGTTTAGCTTCACAGCAGTGACAAATCGATCCCATTCTGGTGACATGTTATTGACGAACTTTGAGTTGAGTTGGATGTTGGGCATTGTCATTCTGATCATTTTCATGTCATTCACAAGCTTGTGGAATCTGACATAGTAATCATTGATCCTTTCACCAGGTTCATCTTAAAGTGCTCGAATTCATCGTACAATTGAGACTCACGATCTTCCTTTGTTAATTCTGAACCAGCTAGCAACATTTTGACATTGTCCCAAACAGCTTTGGCCTCAGTGTTGAAGTTAATCAGTTTGTATATGTCCTTTGGTAGCCCTTGTACCACAATGTTTGAAGCACGAATGTCAGCATCATATCGTTTCTTTTCAGCTTCATTCAGATCATTGTACGTACGAGGTCTGTCAATTCCAAGGGTGACTGTCCCATCATCACCAGTGGAGATAACATCTCTGGTAGTGCCAATTTGGAACGGCCCTTCATCAATTGATTTCAGAATGTTCTCCCCATTTTCTTTGCCTTGACAATACAAGCGAATTCTTTGCGACCAAGACTCATAGTCCGTTCTTTCTAGCATTGGAGGTCGAGTGTCAGACCCAGCAGCTTGGATAACATCAATAGATGTTACAGTAGTCTTGATGACAAGGTCTTAGATGGGATTTTACAACACACGTGACTTAAACCGAGAAATCGATTCTTTCCGGGGATTTTACTAAAGTCAACCAGGAAAACCGCTAAGATAAGTAAACCGCTGGTACAGTAACCGCTGACAGAGTAACCGCTAGTAAAGTAACCACTGAAGAGTAAACCGCTGATGTAATAACTGCTGAAACTTAACCGCTGGAATAGTAACCGCTGATTATTAAACCGCTGACAATAGTAACCGCTGACAAAGTAACCGCTAGTAAAGTAACCACTGAAGAGTAAACCGCTGGTGACTTAACCGCTGAAGAGTAAACCGCTGGAAGTTAACCGCTGAAACAGTACAAAGTACAGCGTAATGTTCGCTCCACTACTTGTCCTAACCGCTAACACAAACCGCTAAACGCCCAAACTAACCGCTGACAAGAATAGTTTACCGAGGAGAAAACCGCTGACAAGAAACTTGTCCAAAATCATTCGTACACTTCACAAACGTGAGATCTAGCCAAACCAACTGATAACCTAGATAAATCTAACCCCTCTAATCCAAGAAGTACACGAAAGAACACAAGAATCACCACGAACAAGCTCAAGACAAAGTAAAACCACCCTAAACTAATAGAAACCAAAACAAACCATACACCACAAGTCCTACAATCCCTAGGATGTAACCATGGCTCTTCACACCAATTGTAGGATACTAAATAAGCTCACAAACACGTTCATAGTTATGGTTATGGTTCGTTGCATATAAGAAAGAAAAGAAAGAAATGTAGAGAGAGAAAGTTAGAGAGAGAAAGAGATGAAGCCTTGAGAGAAAACCAAAAAAAAAAGAAAATAGATTATGAGAGAAGGCTTACCCTCTCCAAGGATGGAGAGGGCTTATATGTACATGGGTTTTGCCACTAGGGCGTGCCACTTGGGCTGCGGATCAGGTATACAGTGGGTAAAGACCCGTCCTTCTTCCGTGAACTAATCTACTTCTAAACTACGTTTAACTAACTATTGTAACTACTACGAGCTAATCAATGCTTAATCATATCTGGGGTGACCGAATCTTTCTTATACAAAAAGCGTATTCCTAACAAAACATGAGTCGGATGTGTACGACGGCTATTTGGTTAAACTTAATGTATAAGCCACTGTTTATAATCCCTATGGTATGGGCGCTTTACGCGTCACTGTAGGAGGAGATAAAAGCTTATAGAGTTGGGGAAGATTGTACACACCCCCACGAATGTTAATAAAAGACTAAAACTCGGCATCCACGCAATTGTAGCAAACCTATCAATAAATAAAAGATAACTAGGGAGTAAAGAAACCTAAGTAAAAACATTTGTCTCCGTATTAGAAGTCTCTCAATTTATTTTCTTGTCATTTTATTTTATTTGCATTAGTAGTTATTTAGGTTAGTTGACTAGCAACTAATTCCGCCCACTCTTCCAATACTCGAGATTTTTACTTGCTTTCTTTAAAACCTAAAAATAGAAAAAGAATCATCCCCCACCTCTAGACCTTGTTTAGATCATTTTCAATCCTAACGAACACTATTCCCCGAGAGAACGATCAATCCTCCGGTACTTGTGATATGTGCTATTTTACACATACTTTTGACCTTAGTTTAAGTGTAGTAAGATAAGTAAACCGATGGCACAGTAACCGCTGACAATTAACCGCTGACAGAGTAACCGCTAGTAAAGTAACCACTGAAGAGTAAACCGCTGATGTAATAACTGCTGAAACTTAACCGCTGGAATAGTAACCGCTGATTATTAAACCGCCGACAATAGTAACCGCTGACAGAGTAACCGCTAGTAAAGTAACCACTGAAGAGTAAACCGCTGGTGACTTAACTGCTGAAGAGTAAACCGCTGAAACAGTACAAAGTAAAGCGTAATGTTCGCTCCACTACTTGTCCTAACCGCTAACACAAACAGCTAAAAACCCAAACTAACCGCTGACAAGAAACTTGTCCAAAACCATTCGTACACTTCACAAACGTGAGATCTAGCCAAACCAACTGATAACCTAGATAAATCTAACCCCTCTAATACAAGAAGTACAAGAAAGAACACAAGAATCACCACGAACAAGCTCAAGACAAAGTAAAACCACCCTAAACTAATAGAAACCAAAATAAACCATACACCACAAGTCCTACAATCCCTAGGATGTAACCATGGCTCTTGATACCAATTGTAGGATACTAAATAAGCTCACAAACACGTTCATACTTATGGTTATGGCTCGTTATACACAGAAAGAAAAGAAAGAAATGTAGAGAGAGAAAGTTAGAGAGAGAAAGAGATGAAGCCTTGAGAGAAAACCAAAAAAAAGAAAATTAGATTATGAGAGAAGGCTTACCCTCTCCAAGGATGGAGAGGGCTTATATGTACATGGGTTTTGCCACTAGGACGTGCCACTTGGGCTGCGGATCAGGTATACAGTGGGTAAAGACCCATCCTTCTTCCGCGAACTAATCTACTTCTAAACTACGTTTAACTAACTATTGTAACTACTATGAGCTAATCAATGCTTAATCATATCTGGGGTGACCGAATCTTTCTTATACAAAAAATGTATTCCTAACACTTCATCTTTGATTTCAGTGTCAATTTCTTCATCATTCTCTTCTTCTAAGCTGACAAGCTTAGAAGGTAATTCCTCCATATAAATGATGTCTCCACACGATAAAGAATCATCATCAGTAGGATCGGAGAACATCTCAACATGATCTTTTGAGAAATCAAGAGGAGGAGGGATACCACACACATGATCAAGAATTCCCTGTGACTCACTTAGGATTGGAACAAGGTTCTCAACACTAGACTTTATGAATTTGTCCGATTCCTTTTCAGGAACAGTGTCAAGATGCTCGTCCCCCATGCTCAGAGAGTTAGTGTGAACCTCGAGTGTGATTACAGCTGACTGAAGGAGTCGAGAAGGACTACCATACATGGATTTTATAATTTCCATTTGCTCAGCTGCTAGTAATTCCTCCATACTCTTTTAATTTCTCCCTGTGTTTCCACAGATTGAATCTCAACTGATGAACTGGACGAATCATTATAAAATTGTAGGATATCAAGGATATCTTCATCATCAATGTCATTAGGAATGAAACGAAATTGAGAGCTAGATCTGGCTGCTTTTTCTTTTGCAATTGATTCCCTAATAGATTTCTCAAAGACATCTTGGGATTTATTTTAGCAGCCTGCTCTTCAGCTAACAATTCTTCCATGGATTTTTGATTTGGATTATCATGGGAATGTTTAAATCCCTTCAAATCTTTTACTAAATCCAGAAGATCAAGGATAAGATTTTGAGGAAGTGGCTAAGGCTGAGGTGCCTGATTCATTTGAAAGTGTGGAGGTTGGTCATGATACGAAGAGTCGTAATTGTTACAAGAAAATGGATTCCTTGTTTGACAATCGGAGCTGAAGTGCGGACCCCCACAGTACTCACAACAATTGAACTGATGTGACTGCGATTCATGTGGATTGTGGCCAAAACCAAACTCATGATTGTTACAAAGAACCTGTTCATAGACAAACTGATTCCTACTTTGACAATCAGAGCTGTAGTGAGAGCCTCCACAGATTCACAACAGTACGATTATTGTGACTGATTTGGTGAACAATATGGATATTGGTCATTTCCAAAGTTCAGAGTGTTATCAGAGATTTGTTCATAGACAAACGTGTCTCTGGTCTGACACTCAAATCCTTGGTGAGGACCTCCAAAAAATTCACACAAGTATGTTTGAATCTCATGATGTGGGAGCTGATGGAATAAATCAGTCGTGTCATGGTAAGAATAGGGATCTTGGTTATAGACAGACCCGTTTCCTGACTCTACCATACCACAACTAGGACAAATTCCACCATTATGAGGGCTGCCACACCATTGACAACCAAGAAGGTGAGAATAAGACATAGAAAGAATCAAAGGGTAACAGAGGGCAAGAAATGAAGAATCAAATAGGTAAGAGGGTAAAGATGAATATTTTTAGTATTTTTTAGAAACATTTTATAAAAACAAAGAATGAAAACATTTTTGGTTTTTTGTGTTCGTTGAATTAAATTTTTTTTGGTAATCGTTTCGATAAACCAAATCGTTTCCTCTTAAATCACACTAAGTAATCCCCGAGTAATCTGAAATGGTAAACTTTACGATTCCTTATTGTTTTTATGAAAATATGGACAAGGATGGTAAATGTATAAGGAATGAATATCCAGATTCACTAATCTGCAAATCGTTTGAATACGCACACAACCTCCCCGGCAGCGGCACCAAAATTTGATTGGCTCCAAACAGTCAACTTAAATCAACCACGGATGTGGTCAAATAAAGTCAAACAGCTTTGTGGAAACTAGAAGGGGGGGGGGGGTTGAATAGTTTACGGGTTTTTACTTTTAATTACTTTGTTGAAACTTAACGTGTAATCAATCGATATATACTAATATGCAATAAGTAAAAGGAGAGTGAGAACAATCAAACCAAAACACAATAGTTTATCGTGGTTCGGCTACAAGGACTCTTTTTCCTTGCCCTACTCCACGCCCCGAGTATCCAACTCGAGAGTTATTCTCACTAGTCAACAAGCTCCTTTAACACCGGTGGAGAAACCTTACACGTCGCTTACACAATCTTTTCCGACACAAAGCTAAATGTCGAGTTCTTTTACAAGGGCA